>JACXGJ010002703.1:0-62161 GCA_016801105.1 Esox niger | reverse complement strand
CCACAACTTAATTCCCAAACCATAGGAACCTGCTAGATGGCGACAACTCTCCAGAATGAACATTTGTACAACCTCGAATGTGTTGTCTCTACACTCTTCGTTGAATGAAGTATTACTTACAAACATATAACCTTCCATTTGAAAATAAATGAATTCACTTAAATAATCAAATACAAATGTATGCAATTTTGTAGATATGTGAAATGCACCTGATTATACAGTATTGAAATTGATGCATACATTTCTTCAATACACCACACTATTTGCCTACAAAAGGCTATTATGGTCAAGTAATTGACATGGAAATATAAGAAATGTATTCATAGCCTGAACAGCCTAACACCACAGTGGAATGTGATATTTACTAGATGTATTCAATGACCCCATAACAAGACAGATGCTGGCATTGATACATTTGGGTTTGGGGTGGTCAGCATATCCATTACATTACATTAGCCTATGTGAAGTCGGACAGAGGTCCTATTTAATGCACAGATCTTTGTTGTAAATGTATCGCCCAGTTAGTTTCCTGAAACACCGTGTGTGGCAAAGTCTGCTACATCTGCCAGTTAACCACCAGTTAGACATTACACATATCTGAAACATTATGCTGTAAAGACCAATCAACCGGTGAGTGAGTTTTAAACCATGAACATTTGTTTCCTGATAACCCTAATTGCTCCCAAGTTACAAAAATATAATGCATGCATTTATGTTGCTTATAATATTTTTAAACAACATGGAATGTCTCTTAAACCCCCAAAATGTTTCTTTTTTCTTAATATTGGTTATTTTATGCCACTTTTCAGGGTTTCAGTGAATGTTAAAGGCACAATGCCTTCCGAAAGAATTCAGATTGTATGAGCAGCTTTGGTTAACTGCGATCTTTAGGTCTCCCCACAGATGTGAAAATGGGGTTCTGTCTTTGGCAGGACTGCTCAAGGACATTCATAGACTTTTCCTGAAGCCACTCCAGCATTGTCTTGGCTGTGTGATTCAGGTTGTTGTCGTGCTGAAAGATACATTTTCTCCCTATTCTGAGTGCTCTGGATTGTGTTTTCCTGAAGGACATCTCTGTGTTTTGCTCCTCTGATCATTCCTCCCTCAATCCTGACCAGTTTCCCAGCCCCTGCCACTGAGAAGCATTCCCATAGCATGATGCTCCTATCAGCATGCTTTTCAGTAGGGATTTTATCAGCCAGTTCATGAGCAGTACCTTGTTTTCGTCAATTGTAGCACTCAGGCCTAACAGTTGATTTTTGTCTCATCAGAGCAGATAATCCTTTTCTGCATGCTCTCATAGTCCTTCAGGCAGCGTGATGTCATATGCCTTTTACTCAGGAGTGATATTGGTGTAGCTGCTCTACCATAATGCCTAAATGATGAAGTACTGCAGAGATGGTTGTCTTTCCGGCAAGAGAAACTCTGAAGCTCTGTGGCAAATTGGGTCACCTCCCTGACCAAGGCTCTTCCTGCCCAGTTATTTATTTTGACTGGTTTGCCAGCTCTAGGAAGAGTCTTGTTGGTTCCAGACTTCCTCCATTTCACAGTAATGAAGAACTCTGTGTCCCTGGGTACTTTATATTTTAGCACATTTTCATAATTTATAATGTTTCCTAGATCTCAGAGATATACTCTCAGAGGTTCCTTGAATTTCCTATCTTGGTTTTTGCTCTAACATACATTGTGAAGCCTTTCTAAAGGATGTCACAGATAGACTCCAATCAAGTTCTATAGAATTTGCCATGGCAAGGTGTCTGAATACTTATACACCTGAGATATTGAAGTTTTTTTTAAATTATCACAAATGCCTCAAAATATGTTTTTCACTTTGACATTATGGGATATTATGTGTTGATTTGTGGTAAAAAATAAATGCAGCCTTTTAAAACGTAAGGCCCCCATATATGCAGAACCTTTGAACTGACCACATTCAGTTCAGTCCATTTGGACAACGGTGGCCCCGTCCATGAAAAAAGGTGTGTCTGCTAAATATCTTGCCTATTCAGCAGTGCTTCCATAAAACATTTTTTTTTTGCCATTAGATTTAAATAATTAAATAATCAATTTATTTGGTTCTTTCTCACATGACGGGTGTAGGGTAATATCCACCTGCCCCCCCATTTTCAAATAAAAACACAAATCCCCCAAAAAACTGCAATGAGCATATTCATGTGTTATATTTTATTAGTTCTATAATTTGTTTGGGGGGGGGGGGGCTTAGCTAACTAGTTTGCAATGTTTAACAGTGAATACAGTTCCGTTATCTTGTTTGGACGCTATGGCATCTGAGTAAAGTAGTATTTAATTCATTTTCATTAAAGGGTTTAATCAATTATGAATTCAGTTCATAGCACAACAAAATTTGGAGAAAGAGGGCCTGAACGTTTTTCTAAGGCAGTGTACGCAAAACAATAGCTCAGGAGAGAGGTTCAGACCGTGATAACCATCTTGGATTATAGGAAGTAAGCAGAGGCCCTGACTCAATTGTTGGTAATGAGTGGCACTTTGATTTCCGCTCCTGGTGCATTAGCAGGCCAGGGAAAATCTACGTCCTCAGTTACAAGCAGAATGTACCGTCATGTTCCGGAAAGATTAAAAAGAAAAAGAAACAATACATTTCCAGATGTCGTTTGTTGCTGTTAGGCTACATTTCAGGATGACGATTTAAGGTGGGCATAATCAATGAAAAGAATAGCAGAATATTAGAATAGTATAGTGTGTAGACCGCAGATGTCATTTACATGATTATCTAAACTACTAGATAACAGCATGGTCCCTTTCACAGCCACGTCTCTAGTGACTTGTGTTATCTTTCTATGTTATTTAATGAAGTTTTATGCTTTATCTGACAGGAAAGTAGTGAAAGAGGGATTTTTTATGCTGGAAGTGCATTAGGTGGTATTGTAACTCACGCTGCATCAGTTGATACGCACGGGCGGCAGTGGCCCGGACTGCTGAAACGCCCTAGAGCACAACTCATGTTAACCAGCAGCGAATGTCAACGTTATAAGACCGCCTTCAATTCAGGGACTAAAAATATAGAATGATCGTTTTAAAACAACAACCATGAAATTGCATACTGACTTTAACTTAATTGAGGTGTGTGGGTGATGTTAACATTCAAGTACATTTTAATGGTTTCTGTCCAAAACGCTAAACAGGATGTCCAAGGGTTGGAAAGTGATCTGTTTGACTTTATTTTTTATTTCCCAGATACTATCACAGATATTTCAGAGACAATCGCGTTTTTTGGTTGTTGTTTTTTTGTTGTTGCAGGATGCTACTGCGTTTCTATCTGGGTTTTACACAAATGTGACAAACAGTACTTCATAAAGGACAGATACCCTTTACGCATATCAGAGAAGTGTAATATTGCACAGACACACATAAATATATCCATTAACAATAATTTCTGGTGAAAAACTCATAACAATAACAGATATCACCCAAATGGCCCTGATCAAAAGTTGACACACCCTTGAATGTTTGGCCTTGTTAAAGACACTCAAGGTGACACACACAGATGAAAGTGGCAATTAAAGGTGAATTTCCCACACCTGTGGCTTTTTAAATTGCAATTATTGTCTGAAGTGAGCTGGCTAGATACTAAGCCATGGGGAGCAGAAAAGAACTGTCAAAAGACCTGTGTAACAAGGTAATGGAACTTTATAAAAATGGAGAAGGAAATAAAAAGATATCCAAAGCCTTAGAAATGCCAGTCAGTAGTGTTCAGTCACTTATTAAAAAGTGGAACATTTGGGGATCTCTTGATACCAAGCCAAAGTTAGGTAGACCAAGGAAGATTTCAGCCAAAACTGCCAGAAGAATTGTTTGGGATACAAAGAAAAACCCACAGGTATCCTCAGGAGAAATACAAGCTGCTCACACACCTTACAGCTTCTGGCACAATGTAATTTGGAGTGACAAGACCAAAATAGAGCTTTATGATCAACACTATGTTTGGAGAGGGGTCAACAAGGCCTATAGTGAACAGAATACCATGCCAACTGTGAAGCATGGTGGTGGCTCACTGATATTTTGGGGGTGTGTGAGCTATAAAAGTACCGGGAATATTGTAAAAATGTATGGCAAGATGCATGCAGCATGTTTTCAGATAATACTGGCAGCCAATTTGCCTTCTTCTGCAAGAAAGCTGCACATGGGACGCTCTTGATCTATCCAGCATGACAATGACCCTACGCACAAGGCCAAGTTGACCCTCCAGTGGTTACAGCAGGGACGTTTCTGGAGTGGTCATCACAGAGTCCTGACCTTAATATCATCGAGCCACTCTGGGGACATCTCAAACGTGCGGTTCATACAAGACGACCAATGACTTTACATGACCTGGAGGCATTTTGCCAAGATGAATGGGCAGCTATACCACCTGCAAGAATTTGGGGCCTCATAGACAACTATTCCACAAGACTGCACGCTGTCATTGATGCTAAAGGGGGCAATACACAGTATTAAGAACTACAGGCATGCAGACTTTTGAACAGGGGTCAGTAAAATGTTTTCTTTGTTGCCATGTTTTGTTTTATGATTGTGCCATTCTGTTATGACCTACAGTTGTATGTGAATCCCATAAGGAATGAAAAACATGTGTTTTGCCTGCTGACTCAAGTTTTCATTACAAATGGTTCATATATTACCAATTTTCCAATGATATGCAAACTTTTGAGCACATCTGTATGTCCCAAATCGTACCCTTTTCCTAATGTAGTGCCTATGAACACAAGGCACCAGTTTTATAGGACCCAATGGGCTAGGGTCAATGGTAGTGCTCAACAAACTGTAGGAATTTAGGTTTTCAGTTGGGGCCAAATCCAGACGGCATATTTCAACAAGTAGACATAGCAACTTTGCGCCAGTCTGAAGTTCCAGCTTTCAAGTGTCATAGAAGTGGTTTGATATATTGAACGATAGATTTGTTTTATTGGAACGAGTTGACAAGATGTTGCAGTTACGATTTTCTGTATCATTGGCGAGTGTTAATGTGGCTGGAGTTACTCACGAGGTGAATGTTTATATTACCTGAGTACCATAAGTTCAAAGAAAGAGGTGCTGTTCAACTGGCTCCAGTGTGAAAGCCATTCTAAATTAAAACTTAAACACAGTCGTACACCCCTACCCAATAAAGCAACCACACTTTGGTGTCAACAGAGACTATTTAAGGCTAGATGTCACGTCTGTGCAGAAGGAACCAAACTCTCACAGGAATGGATCCCTGCTATGGATTTAGAATGCCTGGTTTTGACGTTATTTTATTAATCTATTTGCTTAATATTTTTTGTAAAAACGCACTGTCATTGGTGGAATATTTTTAGGGAAAAACTGCTCAACAGAAAAATAAGATGAATAATAGATATGAAACTGATACAGAAGCTGAAAAAAAGAAACAACTAATTACACTGGAAATGCTAAAGCTTAGCCAGTGTGCCTGTGTTGTTTACCTGTGATTCTGAATCACAAACCCAGAGACTGAGCCCTCCTTCATAACCCTGCCGCTACTCTGGTGGGAGTGGTTGTTGGGAAAGTTCAGCTGTCTGAGGGGCTTGGAAAACTTTCGGTCAATCTGTTCAGCTGCTACCCCCCCATGAGTGACTGAGACCACTTGTTAAATATAGCCCAGACAGACTACACTAAACACAGATCTATGCTCTCCTGCCCAGGAACAAAAGAGGAAAGGCAGGGTCTTGGCTAGTAAAAAGCTGATCTCTGTTAATCTACTGTAGTCTGCTCTCCATCAAATTACATATAGCAGCATTTCAAGTGAAAATTGACATTTGAAACAAAAGTAGCATTTGAAGAACAGCAGCCCTGATCCTCTTGTCTACTGGTCTCCCTCTCTCTCTCCCTCTCTATCTATATATCTGTTTGCCTCTTTCTCCTACTCTCCCTCTTTGTCTCTCACTGTCTCTCTCCCACTCTCTCACTATATTTCTCTCTCGCTCACTAGCTCACTCACTCTTCCTCTCAGTGTAAAGACTCTGCTGGCCCAAACGTCTGGAGAGCACAAAGCTGGGTGTTTATCTTCAGACAGCTCTTGCATTGCCTCTGTAACCTTGAGAGGAGTGAGGAGAGATTCAAAAAACAGAATAGAGAGGAAAGGATTGATAACAAATCTACCTTAGACATGGTCACTTTTTGTCAAGGTAACTGAAAACATTGAGACACTCAAGGTAACTGAAGACATTAAGACACTGAGGGGAGATTGCTTTGCACCAGGACTTGATTCTCAGTAACTCCTTCAACTTAAGACCTGACATTTGTGTCAGTTGTTACCATTGAGAACAGGTAAGGAAAATGACACTTTTCTAATCTTAGGAAATTATTTACCATGAAAGAAATGTAACACTTGTGGGATATATGTTAGAGCATTGCAATGCCCAGTGTTTTCCTTTCTCATTTGTACAGTGGAACAAATATTGACATTTTTTCATTTCTGTTTTTCATTGGTGTATTTCATGAATGGCTTGTGTCTGCTGAACTATGGTTGTGTTGCCTCACGCTCTTACGTCCTGTCCAGGCTCAGCTCAGGAAATGGTACATTAGCAGGCATTAATTGATTACATCTTTTACCAGAAGAAAGCTTTAGCTCCCTCTCTCTAGAGGATGTATTAAATGTACAAATACCAGAATGTGAGAGCAGAGAGAAAATCATGGGAAATTAGGGCCAGTGACAGTAGATACATATTATCAGTAAAGTGTGATTTGTTGGCACTTGTTCACATCAATTCAAAGTAGAACTTACAAAATAATATGTGTTCAAGACCACCCTTTCTTCTAAATGGGACACATGCATGACAGACAAAATGTAAGACTTTTTCTCATGCCAAAACAATAGCTTCCCAAAGGATTGCATTCTGATGATAGATTCCCTGAGAGAAGCCGTGTCTGAATGCCCACTGTCAGGGTGGCAGTGACGCTTTGCTGACCCCCACCCCTGTGAGTCCGCTCTGTGGTAAAATACCTTGGCAGACACATCCCAACAGACGATGGAACGTTCCAGTAATATTTACTGTTTCCGCTGCTTTTGTCGTACATTATTTGGAATTAGAAGAATACATCTTTCCCTTTGTGGTGACACCATGAATGTCTGCTGTCCATTTGAGATCGGTAGAGCTTCGTGTGGTTACGTCATTGTTAGCAGCTTTTGAAACTAATAATATGTCTAATATTGATTTTGAGCAAAGTCTCGCTCATTACCTTTGATGTTTAGTTTAGACTCCCATCTTTATTAAGAGTGTAAATAATTGAATGTGTGTGTGTTTATATATATATATATATATATATATATCTGTATAGGCATCTATAGGTACTACAAACAGTGCTTTCATACTACAAACAGTGCTTTCAGAAAGTTTTTTCAGTTCAAATCTACTGAAAATGAAAAGCTGAAGTATCTTATGTACAAAGACCCTAAATTCAGTCCTCTGTAGACACACATTTTGCATCAATCACGGATTTGAGACTCGATGGGCAGCAACGGTGACCAGGGATCATAGATGTCCAGTAGGGTCCAGGCTTTGGCTGGGCCACTAGCGGGCACTGACAGACTTGTCCCCAAGCCAATCTTACATTTTCATTATGTGCTTCGGATCGTTTTCACGCTGAAAGAGGAATCTTTGCTCCAGTCTGAGTTCCTGTGCACTCTGGATGAAGTTTTCTTCAAAGACCTCTCTGTATTTTGCTATATTCATCCTTCCCTAAATCCTGATCAGTTTCCCAGTCCCTGCCACTGAGAAGCATTCCCATAGCATGATGCTCCTACCACCATACTTGACCGTAGGGGTGTTATCACCCTGTTTATGAGCTCTACTTTGTTTTGGCCAGGTGTAGCACTTGGCATTACAGCCAAATTGTTTGATTTTGGTCCTAACTGACCATAGAGTCTATTTCCACATGCTCTACGTGTCCTTCAGGCAACTTTGTGATGTGCCTTTCACTCAGAAGTGGCTTCTGTCTAACCTCACTACCATAAAGACTGTTTGATGCACTACTGCAGAGATGTTTGTCCTTTTTTTAGAGAAACATGTAAGCACCCTTAGAGTGGTCATTGGGATTTTTGTTATCTTCCTGACCAAGGCCATTCGATCCTGGTTACTAGTTAAAGCTTTGGTGGTTCCAAACATCTTCCATTTCATAATGATGGAGTCCACTGTGTGCCCGGGGAACTTTCAGTACTTTAGCAAATTTTTTATAACCTCCAGATCTATGTCTCAACACAATTCTGCCAATGGAGAGTGCTTTGGACTTCATGGCTGGATTTTTGCCATGACATGCACTGTGAGAAAGTCTGAGTACTTTAGGAAGGCACAGCAAGGTAAGTATGAAACCTTTATGTGGATCCAGCAAAGCTGGGTATCATTACAACTCATGACACCATAAATAATAACAAAACTAAAATGAATCCCCACCTCTAACAAGCCTGAATAAGCTTGAGGGAGTGCACTTAAACAGATTACTGGCTTGTTATTTGGGTATTACGGATAAGCAACTTAATGACAACCTGCAGACGCCTCCCCTGCTTCTTTTCCTCAGATTGTCACGCCGCATTCCCTTGTGCTTCTGTAAGCCTGTCAGCAGTTGCCTCCATATCATCTACTTAGCGTTTGTGGCAATACTTCATCATTAGCCACAGCCCGAGTGATAAGACAGCGAGCCATTAGATCACCAAGCTAATTCAGCTCCGCAGACTCACAGTGAGGGCGAACAGCAGAGTGAGGCCTGAGTGGCCCCATGTTTTCTTTCATAACAGCAGCACTGCCGTTCCCATGACAGCAAAATAGGAGACTATTTGTGCATCATTTACAGGACAATGAGACGTACGAAGTACTGACAGATCAAAAAGAAATATTGTAAATAAAATGTAACTATAAATGGTGATTTGAGAGAATAACCCGCCGTTAGCCGATTGTTGTCTTGATAAGAAGAAACGATGGATTGATTAAATGACACACGAATAGCCAAACGCTGAATTAATATGAGGATCTGATGGTTTGATTCAATAACCCACTGTCAGCCAATTGTTCAATGGGTATGAAGATGTGTCGGTTTGATTCAATAACCCACTGTCAGCCAAACAATGAGTGGAAATGAGGATATGACGGTTTGAGTCAATAACCCACTGTCAGCCAAACAATGAGTGGAAATGAGGATATGACGGTTTGATTCAATAACCCACTGTCAGCCAAACAATGAGTGGAAATGAGGATATGGTGGTTTAGGGGTATTACACAGTGTTAGCCAGATGTTGACTGGATATGAGGATATGGTGGTTTAGGGGTATTCCCCAGTGTTAGCCAGATGTTGACTGGATATGAGGATATGGTGGTTTAGGGGTATTCCCCAGTGTTAGCCAGATGTTGTGGGTGCTTTTACATCCACAAGGGTGTGTCTTACAGAACATGGTCAAGGGAAACCATGAATTACCAGCATGCTATTTAATGTTCCATATCAGCCCACCCTTATTGTGAAATCAGCCAAACTGCCCACACACTGGACCAGCGCCGAAGGTGTGTGCCTGATGGGATGTGCAGCCCCTACCCCACGCCCCTGCACACATTCACACATCCCCAGATCCTTCTGTCATTATCAGTTTAAACAGGCTGCACTGGAATCATTTCCATGGCCAGATCACAGTCCAAGCCCCCAGGAAAAGGATAGCAGGAGAGTTGGTTCAGCTGAACAATGTAAGAGCAGTGGTGCTGTGTAAAACACTCACCCAAACGAGTGACGTTACTGATTAAAAGCTTTCTAAAAACGTATCACGCTGTCGGTAAAGAATTACATTTCCTGGAAATCTACCTACAAGACAATTCCGTGAGCTGTGTTCTTTCATATTGTAAACAATTATTTGTCAAGACTTTCCTAAAGCCTACGACAGCACATGTTTGCTGGGGAACCATTGACAACCAGAACATTGGGTGTTTCATGGTTAGGGAGAAAACCGGCTGCGAACATCGAAATAGACAAACACTGTCGGTAATAATCTCTTCGGTCCACATTTTATTCTCCCGCTCAGTTCCTCTGTCTTTCTCTGCTGTAACTTTGTCACCCACCTTATAAGGAGGAGGTGATTTCCCTGTCATTGGCCAGTTTAATTTGACACTGGTCATCTTGAAAGAGAACTGCATCTGGCCAGTGATGTCTGTTTGCTGACTGTGAAACCACTAGCTCTGTCTAAGCACATTGGCTTCTAAAACAGATTTAAAATGGACATATATCTTGCTAAAAAATTTAACTGAACAAGAACTAAATTGAATTGTGAGTGGAATGGCATAGCAGTTATAACTCAAGTCATGGTCAATCACTGTGAACGATCCCAACACTGGCTTAGAAATGGAAATATGGCTATTGAAATAATGCCTCAATCACAAGTGGAAAAAAACAGCCATGTTTTTAGTCTATAGTGGTATTCAATCTCTGATGGCAATAGCTTAAAGTTAACCATTTCCATTAAACACTGCGAGGTTCCTAAGCACTTCACCATGTAATTTCATACTCCATTATAATTCTGTTGCTGTTGGCTTTTGATTGACCCTTCAACTGAACCATCTCTCTTAAGTGAGATCCACCCATGTGGTTTCAGTTTTGGAACCAGTCTGTTTTCTGAGAAGCCCTTTCCTTGGCTTGGCCCGCGCTAAAAACCCTAAACCCTTGGGCTGGATTCTTGGTGTGAATAACATTGAACTTGGTCAATAATTCTATTTTTATGCCAGCCTCTGCTTGAACCCTTGTGCTGTCCGCTCAGTCTGGCTACAGCCTTGTAAGGTGGCAGCTGACAACGTCATGCAACATTGCCAAAGGATGCAAGTCATTGACTCAGACAGACAATAAACCACTTTATTCGCTGTGTGAATCACAGCAGTCACTTCTGTGAATAAATTCGGTCCAACTCCAGTGTTGGAAGTGTTATGGATCGTAGCATAGCATGTAGGAGTAACATCCGCTAGAGGCCACAGCATGCGCAACCATCAGGGGCCAGACTGAGATGGACCCAGTCATTTTCCACTGTATCCGTCAGGCCAGGGGGCCAGATTGAGATGGACCCAGTCATTTTCCACTGTATCCGTCAGGCCAGGGGGCCAGATTGAGATGGACCCAGTCATTTTCCACTGTATCCATCAGGCCTGGGGGCCAGATTGAGATGGACCCAGTCATTTTCCACTGTATCCGTCAGGCCAGGGGGCCAGACTTGGATGGACCCAGTGATATTCTACTGTACCCGTCAGACCAGGGGGCAGATTGATATGGACCCAGTGATATTCCACTGTACCCGTCAGGACAGGGGGCCAGATTGAGATGCACCCAGTGATATTCCACTGTACCCATCAGACCAGGGGGGCAGATTGAGATGGACCCAGTGATATTCCACTGTACCCATCAGACCAGGGGGGCAGATTGAGATGGAGACAGTGATAATCCACTGCATCCATCAGCACTTCATCAGGCAATAAATGCTTGATATTAATAAACGACTACGACGTGGCACGGTGTGTTGAGATCTGCAGAGTTCCATATACACCACGGTAAACTGTTCGCAGAGGTCCGATAAAATAGTATATTAGCGGTCTGGATGTTTTTATTTGGTGTGATACCACATAACTAACCACAGTATTCAATTAAATGTTGCAATGTGGAATATGTGACCAAACCAGATGCATGTGACCAGATGACCATGCAGTTCTTGTTAGACAGGCTTTAACTTCGCTAGAACTGGTTTCTGCTCTGTGCAACCGAACCTGAGGAAACACGTTTCCTTCCAGCACAGAGTTTTGTTCTACCAACTTGATCTGGAGCCCCTGTAATTTTTGACCCTACTCTGACCTTTATTCACGAGAGTTTCTGGGCCAGAAGTAATGGAGGGAGAGTTCAACAAGGGACTACCTTCCACAAAACAGACAGACTGACCTCCTCCTGAACTTATGCGCTCGCAGGGATACAAGAGTCAGATGTGAACAAACTTTAAAATACTGTAACTAATCACATTTTTCCCCAGAGGTGAGTGGGGTTTGGTAAGCGCAGTATCTCGTCGTTGACTGTAGGGGTTCCAAGCTGTGTTCTCATTAGAAGTGAATCATTGTGACTTTGTTTTAGTTTATTTCTCCCCTCCCATGGTAGTGGTTTACTTAATGACAGTGACAGCTGAACTCGTGAGAACAGCATGATCCAATGCGGACGCAGGAATAGATATCACTCAATCATCTCATAAACAAAGTGCAACGCTGTATTAGGTTCCCATGCCGCACACAGCTCTGAGACCTATCCTATCCTCTACAGGGTCACCAAGACAGTCCCAACAACATTTTTAGCGTTTTTAGATGGGGCAAAATCTTCTCAGCGTATTTTTGTCACCAACAAAATTCTCAGATGGGTGACCTCCAAATGGTGCAGTAGAAAAGTCACTACCTCGCGCTTAGCTGCGTCATAATACCACGGTTCGAATCCTGCTCACAGTTTAGCCCAGGTATTCTGGAAGCTGGTGCATGTGGCCATCGTCGTGCAGGTTGTGGGGGTTGGTGACTGAATGTTTTGCCTTGTTGCAGTTTAACAACTCCCTTGGTGTCTTGGGCGGCTGTGAGCTCAGTCAGGTTAAAGTGCTGGAGAGTGTGTTTCCTCCAGCAATTAAAGACTCTGGTAAAGACTTTCTGGTTGAGTGAGCAGTGTGATAGCACTTAGAACCGCATAGTGGATGTGCTTAAGCAGAAACAAATCTCCAGATCAGCTAGTCCAGTGGAAGTTGCTGCGATTAAATAGGGCCTTAATCACAAATTGGATAACATGAATCTGGGGAGAGAAACAGTGTAAAAATAAATGAAAATAAAAGCCCATCCTCAGAGGACTCATGATACCTGTGACACATCTATAGTCAGTTAACCCTCTGAGTTATGATGCTATGCTGCCTTTTCTTCCCTTCATGCTAAGTGAGTTATTGCAGCAGTACTGGATTGGATCCTAATCATATAAATTCTTTCTTCAAAATGTTCCCCTTTCCATATTTAGTCACATTGGGAGTCTTCAGTCGCATGCACGGCTGCATCAAATTCCATTTCAATGGCCTTTCTTATGAAAAGCTACAAAATCAAATGGGATGAATTTGGACCAGTGCCAGAAACAGTCAGTATCTAGTTTTACAGGCACTAAGGCTTTTCTGGGAGAGCACGTCAACATACAATCTGCTCCACATTAAAGTCACCCTTAAAACACCTGATCCTACTGGAAAATGTCCATTAAGGAATTTCCATTTTTGTCATTTAGCAGGCATTCTTATCTAAAGGTCCCCAGTCAGTGCATTCATCTTAAGATGGCCTCACGGGACATCCATGTAGCTTGTGTAAGTAATTTTTTATTCAAATTAGCTATCAGCAAAGGCAATGCAAGCAGGTGTGGGTTAATATGTACTGGTCATGCAAGCCAAGGGTTATTATTTGGGACCTCGGGGGGACGGGGGACGGATAAGTGGACGTGCTTGACGACCACCATGAGAGAAACAAGCAGGTGGGGCGTCTATAACACCAGGATGTAATATTGTCAGCCTGCGGGTAAGCTGGTCATACGTTTCATATATTACATCCATTAAAAGTCACTGCTAACAGCCTCATCCCACGTCACTAGCCTTTGTTTCCCGGAATAGTTGCACTGTCACTACGCCCCGTGCGTGAATGTGAAGAGACGAAAACGCGTGCCCCTAAATATCCGCCATGTTATTTTCATAAATAGCAGAGCTCTTCGGCTGTCACAGGGTGCAGTAAAACCTCCGACAAATGTGCACGGAGAATCATCAGCAACGGAAAACCACTTGTGTGATCATGTGTGCACCCCAGCCCTGTCCGATAGGCAGCAGCAAAGATTTACTGGCGGCTGGCGGGAGAGTTGTACAGCTGTGGAATAGAATGTTAGCATCAGCATCGGGTTAGAATGCTGATGGCTTATAAAGTGATAGCCTTCTGGAGCTCCTCTTGGAAGAATGAGTCCCCTAAAACATCCCCAGAGGACAGCTGTGCTGCCTGAGGTCCGGGGCTAGTGGTCCTGCTCTTCTTTACCTCCTTATTTTCGTATGCAGAGAATTCGAAAGAGGTTACGTCCCAAATGGCGCCCGATCCCATATTTCGTGGCCTGCAGTGCCTGGACAGAAGGATGCAGTGTGGGGGATCGGTTGCAAATTGTACCAAAGATGTCCCGTTTTTTTTAATGCTGAGGTGTTAGCTGGGTACGCCAGCCTGGCGTGGTTGCATCTACTCACTTTGTGAGTGAAATATATATTGCTCTTAATGGTCATCCAGCAAAGCCAAATGCTAATTTGTGACACTGGGCAAAGTGTATAGCAAATTAGCATAAACGAAAAGGAAGCGTTTCTTCTTTGGATATCATTTTTTCAATCATGGTTCACGTGCTTTTACTGTTATCGGTATGTGAATCATCATGTAGAGGAAAAAAGTTTGAAAAAAGGAAATAACTTAACTGTCATTGAAGAGACAGAAAATAACAAATAACTCTGGTTACACTTTATTTTGACTCGATTTTGAGTACTATCAACAAACATTCAACTATCTGTTGATAAGCAACCTCTTGCTGAGGTTAAGGTTAGGTTTAAAATAACATTTAGGGTAAGGGTTAAGGTAAAGGTTAGGATCAAGGTTATGGTAAATGTTAAGGCGTGTAGATAGTTACTTAAAGTGTTACTGTAACTTGTAGTAGCGGATTTCATATTGTATGAATGATTTTATAAAAATTGCTACCCTTTCCCAAGAGGTTGTTTAAGATATTCAATACAGGATCTTTAAGTAAACAACCTTCAGTCTTCCTTTACCATGGGCTTTTTATACACAAGAAAACAAAGCCACGACTCGGTTTTGGTTAGAATTAAACTGACAATCAAAATGAAGTCAGCTCCATGACCATTCCCTGGGAGTCCTTGGCTTCTCTCCTGAAACAACTATTAATAACGCCCAGCTCCGAAGTGGCTGCTACCATTTTAGCTGCCAGGATTCTCTCAGTCTGAGTCACACACTGCTTTCATCAGAGGCTACACAGCCTTGGGGAACTCTGGGCCCCTGTTCAGATGCACTGTTCTCCTCTCGTTCTTTCAGGATTGGCCGCCAGTGTCATTCCCTCTCTCTGAGGTATCTGGGACTGTTGCTGGGACTGCTGTTGTGTTGATGTATGACCCAAAGTATGACTCCCCACTTGAGAGCTAATTATTTTAATTCACACGGAACTTGTACTTAATAGAAAATGTATCTGTTGTGAATATTTTTTGTGGTCCGAATTTTTCCCACATGCTCGCGATGCTGACCCATTCCTCTTTAGGCTGTCACTGCAGACGTACAACAAACACACGGGTCTGATCAATGTCCAATCAAGGCCAGGCATGCTGTAGTTTAGCAGTTGCCTGGCGTTTGATGATGGACAGAGGGACTCTGCCTCTAGCTGCTAAGACAATGGAAACAATAGATCTGCCTTGGCACAGCTGGGTTCCAAGAGCTCTTGGCCAGGAAACGTCCTCCCTGCTCTTAGATTATTAGTATGGAATGCGGTGTGTTCAAGTATCAGTGAAAGCAATAACTTACCCACTCCAGACACTGTGGAAAGAAGTGCTGCACTAACCCCGTCCCAATTACTCATAGCAAGGAAGTGTATGGTGAAAAGGATGAGAATGACACTAAAATACTGTGAAGTCATGGTAGTCCTGAATGTATTCATTTTTTGTTCTTTTGTGGGGGGGGGGTTGTTATGTAACCTAGACCAGAGACGTAGCTAGGACCACAATACATTTCGGGCTTAGTCCTCCCCGGCACCCCGGGACAGAAAGTATAGTGTTCTGAATGCACATGAGGAAATGACGCTATACATGCTAGCGACCTACACGTCTACATTGTCATAATGCGCGATCAGAATCATAGATGAATAGATCAGGGAATTTTTTTGTTTAGTTTTTTTGGTCAATTTGACTGTAGCCCTGGACGCCCAGGCTTAATGACGCCACTGACCTACACATTATGATACATTAAAACGACACAGAATAGTCCATTGAGTCTAGCAGAACACAGTTGCTATTATAGCTACTTGCTTGACGGTTCCAGATGTTTTTAATTGTCCCCATGACCATTCCCAGTCCCTGAGTAGAGTCCTTCACCTAATCACAGTAAAGCACTTTTAGAAACAGAAAAGGCTAACAAATATTATGTACTTTGGGAGTACAGCAGGAATCACACAGGGCATCGGTCAGTGGTGAAAGAGGGTAGAAGTTCACAAGGGAATCATGGTTAATACGCCACATTTCTGTTATTAAACCTCTCTAGGTCAAACTTAAATGCGGACGAGATTATGTCAAGTATTATGTTCCCTTTTGTAGCTTTACCGATCAACTGTGTACGGCTGTCACTCAAGCTAGAGCAACTCCGGAGAAACATTTGCAACACCAACTAACCCGCTCATAAAAAATGCCAAGTAAGTATGCTAGGTGACCTCATTTCTAATTACGAAAGAATGCAACATTAACACATTATTACACGTTGCTCTGCAGAGATAATGACGTAGCACAAGACCCAAGCTTCGTAAACAAAACACGATCCTGTTATAGCCAGGAGTTGGTAGAGTCACTGTCAATTTCCTCCCCAAGGACCCCAGTGATCAAAAATAGCCGCCGTCCAAAGCCAGGGAAGGGAACCGCTAGAATACTAATAGTCCTCACGTGATTTACAGCCTCCCAGAGGGCCATGTCAGTTTATACATGTATGACGTGTGAACTATTTGGGCTGTGGACTCATAGTGCCTGTTATCTATCTCCCTCCCTCCTCCTCCCCTCCACTCCCTCCTCCCCTCTCTCCCCTGCAGGTGAGAATGAGGTCCAGGAGCAGCACAGGCACGGGGAGCCCAGATGATGGACGCATTAACCAGGTGGCACAACCCGCCAAAGCCTTCGCTAAGAAAGCAGAGAACACACCAGAGCTGGCGAAGAGGAGAATGAAAGCCCAGCGAGCGGAGAAAGATACAGAGGGGAGGATGCAGAGCCCAGAGATCAACAGAGTACAACGGAAGACGACGGGGCTGACAGACCTCTCTAAGGAGGACCTGCTCCACCTGCTGGGGGTAATGGAGGGAGAGGTGCAGGTGAGAAGTTCTCTATCTCTAGCCGATACATATATATGCATGTATATACATAAATAGATAGATAGAGAAATATAGCAATATATATAAATGTATATACATATTTTACCCCCAATTTTCACCTGTAACAATTTTGTGAGGTCCAGTTGGTGGTTACGGTCTCGCCGTGTCACAGCAACTCCACAGCCGGTCTGGTATATGTGTGTCGCTTGTTTAACCAGGAAGTCTCCGCTGGCACACACGCAGTGGACGAGAATGCGTTTTCCGGCCAACAACCAAGCCGAGATTCACAGGCGCCCTGCCAACTAGCAGGAGTCACTGTAGTGCGTTGCTACAAAGCAGCCCATCCGGCCAGCTAGCCCCACCCTACATTGGACCCATAGACATCGCCAGTTTGCCGCTATTGCTGCTATTGTAACACCTGGTCGCTAAGAGGCTGTTTTGGTATGAGTTATTTAGGCCCCAGCACCAGTTAGCATCCCACAATGCACTGCCTTTGAACTAGTCCACATTATATGGGGTAGGGCGCTCTTTGGGTCATACCCAGTTTCTCCACAGTTGCTCCCGTGTGCTGCTGGGATATCTGTGGTGAGTCGTGTTTGAGTCTCAGTCGATCAGTGTCCGGCTTGAGGTGACACCGCAACCGGGTCACCACGTGTCCAGCTGGTGAGAGTTGGCCTCACTGTCAGCAGTCTCCAAAGCGATTCCGCTCTGTAGTGCAGGTCCTGATCAACAGAAAGCAAAGGCCCATGCGGCTCGTCCAGGGTTAATCCTGCTGCTCGTTAGGTTCCTAACAAAGTTCCATTTAAGACCAAACCGACAGGGAGAGAGGGAATCCACTGCTCCGAACAGTCTGTCCTCTATCCCTCTCTTTTCATCCGGCTGGTCTGTTAAGACGTGCGCATGCTGCCAACTTTCAAGTTGCAATTTGAAATAAAGAACAACAGTTTTTCTCCTCCTACACCTCATATTGAAGTCCAACACTGAGCATGTTAAAATCCAACATGAATCTAATCAAACAC
The DNA here is from genome assembly GCA_016801105.1 of Esox niger. Classification (NCBI taxonomy): domain Eukaryota; kingdom Metazoa; phylum Chordata; class Actinopteri; order Esociformes; family Esocidae; genus Esox; species Esox niger. The sequence continues at coordinate 44,018 of JACXGJ010002703.1, read as the reverse complement.
TGAAGAAAGGTCAAGTATCACAAGAATGGTCTTGTTCATACTATGTAAATGACTGGCTAATGACGTTCTAGCATAGTGATATGACGACCTGTCCACTCTATGAATGATTTCTAAGGGGTGAGATAAAGACCGGGCTTGTGGTCCCCATCTCCATGCCAGAATAGCCGTGTCGAAACTTCTAGCCTTGATAAGGCATCTATTCACTAGTAGGTTTGAGCAAGTAGTGGTCCACATGTGTTGGGAATAGGGTGGTGTTTTGTGAAACATCCTGGGGTATGAGAATTGCATTTGTGGAAGAGCACCCCCCTGTGGGCATAGTTGAGATCATCACCTAGAATTTGACGTTTTATCTCAATAGCGAACCCACTCTCTGGCAGAGAGACAATTGCATTTTTAATTTAATAATTCCCAGTGATTGGCTGGACATTCTCCAACCAATCTGCTCGTGAAACTTAAAGCCACTGTGTTTTCATTCATTTCCAAGACAAAAAAATCCCTACAACTTTTTTTACAATACTTAAAACCACAGCAGTCCGATGGCTGAGGTTCGAGTCGACGTGTAGGAACAAAGACGGGTAACAAGAACATCGATGTCACGTTCTCTGTGTTGTAGACCACCTGACGTATTTCCCTGCTCCTTGTGCCTGCAGGCCAGAGAAGACATCATCCACATGTTGAAGTCAGAACGCACAAGACCCGATGCTCTGGAGGCCCATTATGGCTCAGCTGCCCCCATCAGACCCCTGCAAGCCTTACAAAGAGACAGCCTGCTCACCCACAACACTACAACTCTCAGGGACGACGTTTATGAGATGCCCATGCAAGAGGTGAGATTGCCACTGAATTTAATAGAAACATGGAAATAGATCAAAAACGTAGATAGCGGCAAAAGGGGTTGATGTTTGTAATGGAAATTTTGGGAATGGCACTCGGTCCCCGTGAGCGGTGAATCTCCGGGCCCTCTTTTGAAGTTCTCCATGATATCGGGATGAGGGTGCCGTTTGGGATGAAAAAATGGCGGTTGTCATTAAACTCCCTCTGATATGGTGGTCAGTTGGAGCGGCTGGAGGAGAAGCATCATGAGACCTACAGGCGCATGCTGGAACAGCTGCTGCTGGCCGAGAAGTGTCATCGTCGCACGGTTAACGAGCTGGAAAATGAGAAGCACAAACACACCGACTTCATGAACAAGAGCGACGACTTCACCAACCTACTTGAGCAGGAGAGAGAGAGGTGAGGCCAAGTGTGTGTGGGTTAGTGTGTGTGTGTGTGTGTGTGTGTGTGTGTGTGTTTCTTCAATGTCAATATGTGCGAAAGAGAGAGCAACCTCCATTGTGTTCACTACAGAACTAGCTACTCACTGATCCTTGCGCTAAGGGGACATTGACAAACAGGGCAGGATCAGGGATTACAGTGAGTTCAATGCCTGCCATATTGAGAAGGAATCGTTATCAGTTTCAAATCGTCACACACCACAGCCCTCATCCCTGAGGCCATGCTAGAGTGGCACGCACACACACACACACACACACACACACACAGACACACACTCACAGACCCCCTCACGCATAAACACACACACAATCGAGTTGCTCTGCCAAAGCATTGCCGAAAAAATACGGTGGGACAAATCGTTACATGAGAGAGCGAGGAGGCTTAGAAGAGACCTGACCTTGTGTGTAGAGACACCGTAGATGGTGAACCCCACAGAGAGCCTGAATGAGGCCCCAAGAAGAGGCCCCCAGGGACTCGGGTAGGCCCCGTCAATGAGAACCGACAGAGTCAACAGTAGAGTGAAAACTGGACTAACCCTGTGAACGAGGGCACACCCAGATCAGGACCAGCCCGACCATCACATTAGATCAGGTTTACAGGACTATTCTTACTAAACACGTCATGTAGAAGAGGGACTGCTATGCCATCTGCTACATGATATATGTTATGCTATAATTTGTAAAAACCATGATTTACAGTGTTATGGTATTTCATAGAATATAATGCACAACTGTCACCTGACTAATGTATTGGGATTTCCCATTAAATATAATTTGTCTGTTGAGAGACCTAAAGGTCTTTGTCGATACTGAAAAAGCTATTTGTTTTAAATGTACTAGAGGCATAATGCCCTCAGGTGACATTTATAAGGCCCATGACAGAAGTGCGATCACAGATCTCTATCTAAGTGGGCCTCTAGTACTGTACTTCAATGGTCTGCTCCGTACTTCAAATGAATGGCAAGTCAAGACAGAACCACTGACATCATCATCTAGATACAGAGCACTAGAGTAACTGATAAGATCCGGAGTGGGGAATGGTCCCCCTGATAAAGCATATCATTGAATGGTCCAGCAGCATCAGAAGACATTACAGCGCTATGCACAACCAGTTCTACTCAAGGCGTACAACACCCCCCAAAGGAAAGGCCTCATGCCTCATTGAGCCGTTTACCCACAACATTAAAATATTGAGGTGTTTTAACAGTGGGTTGCATTCGTATAGATCGTAAGCTTATGTACGGAACAGACTGATGGGAATGGGAATACATGTTGTGTTCGTCCTCTGTCATGACAGGAAAGCCATCCTGCTTTTCTCACTGATGAAATATGTCCTTCATAATTAGTTAAATGGCAGATGCGTAAATGTTTTCCGCAGGTTGTTGTTTGTCATCTTTCCAAACCAACGTGTTTTTTTTAGTGATGAGACGTTTAGCTAAAAGAAGAAGCATCCACAACAGCATTTGCTGTGATGTATCTGTGACAGATCAAAACATGCAGATCTCTGTGTGTGTCTGTGCCAGAGCAAAAGATGATACAACTCAATCAGTCAAGACACTAAGTGCCAGGGTAAAAGACACCGGCCATGCATCAAACCCAGTTATATCTTATACTCCTCTGTGATTGTCAGAAAACATGGTGTGTTCAGGATGGCACCCTGCTCACAATGTAGTGTACTGCTATAAGCGTGGTCTAAAGTAGGGCGCTTTTCAGGGAAGAAGGTGCGATTTGGGACACATCCAGTTTCCATGGAACCTGTTCACCTCCGTGGTTGGGCATAGTCATTTACCGAGCTTCACATAGCTGATTTTGAGGGATGACCTGGAAATCCCTAATATCTCCCAGGTGTCCAGCCTGAGACCTGACTTGTCTTTATGCGCTGAGGACACGCAGTGGCTGGTTGAGTGAACTGGCAAGTAAATTCCCAGATGTGCTAAACTCATTTGGATGTGGCGTGAATATCAGAGCAAGTGAACTTGCCGAATCTACTCAACTGACAACTTCACATGTAGTCAAATTCTTTAGCTAGTTTTAAATATATGTACTTCCTGGGAAAATGTGAAAAGCATTGCAACATATTCCATGTTGAACAAATAGAACTAATAAACTGAAGATTTTATTTTCATATTTTGTTTGACCAGGTCACATTCAGTCACAGTTCCGTGAAAGGACAGAGACTGTTAACCCCTGCGTCCGTACCGTTCTAATAGGGACTGATAAGATTCTCTAAACATGTTCCTCACTGCTCTCTTATTGAGCCTCACTGTTTAAAAATGATTTTATTCTTAAAAAATGTGTTATCTCCATGGTCTACATGTTGCTCTCTGACGCAAAGATTTCCAGTAGACCCCGCCACAACCCCCCATATCTCCCCCGCTCTGTTCTCTCAGCAGCATGTGATAACACATTCCTCACAGCCACTGTCATCTCAGAGACTGACTGCAGGTGATGTCATAGACTAACCACCTGCAAACTGATGCTGCTCAGCTAACAAAGAGAGAGATAAAGAGAGAGAGGAGATAGAGTGGGAGAAAAAGAGAAGAGATAGAGAGGAAGATTGAGAGCAGAGGGGTGAAAGAGAGAGTGGGAAGATAGGCGAAAGACGAGAAAGAGAGATAAGGGGACAAAGAAAGAACTGTCCCAGGCCAATTAAATGCACTGTTTTTCTAAGTCATCCAGAAACCTCATCCCTTACTTTATCAAGTCGATAACAAAAAGTACATAATTGCAAACCCAAGTTAATTTATTATTGTACTTGTGATTGTTATATTAATTACAGTATTCACATTAGTTTTGTCTCTTCTGTGGGCCTAGTTTGGCTGAAGACATGGTGTGGGAGGCTTGGACTTTCTCTGTTGTAACAGAATGGCTCTGAATAGCCTTGACAACCAGAAACATGCCTGTCACCTGCTACAGGACATTCATAATGCCAGGAAAATCACAGAAAGGTCATAAAGCGTTTGGCTCATGACAATGACATCCCAGTGGGGGGACATTGGAGGATGGAGTGTTTCTAAAGACAATATTATTAATATTATTTTTACAATATTATTATTAAGCATGGGTGAAGAATGCCTTGTTGCTAGAAACTATTCACAAAGGTGGTGGAGAAACCTTAACATACATTTTAGGTTTGAAAAATAATCAAACATTTAAATAACTCCCATACAGTATATGGCCAGAACTAAGGACACTGGAATTACAAAAAGGCCACATCATGTCTTGACATTAATTCCATAAAACTCTTATGTTCACAGGGAATTGCCAGAAGAGGCAATTCCCTAGTTTTCTTCCTAAATGTTGGTTTTCTTAGGGAGTTTTTCCTAACCATTGAAGTTCAACACTACTGTTGTTTGCTCCCTGGGGTTAAGCCCGGGTGTTTTGTAAAAGCACTTTGTGACAACTGCTGATGTAAAAAGGGTTTATAAAATAAATTTGATTGATTGATTAAACCATTTCTTGTGGTTTCCTGGCAAAGCATTCCCAATAATATGCTCTTCTTCTGCAACCATTGTAATGAGTCCTGTGACAGTTGACTCCTTTATTGCCGTTAATCTGGACCCTTCATATTGGACAAGCTGCCAGGCAGATTTCTCTGAAGACCACCACGGTCCTCATGACGCAGGTTTCAGGATTCATATGACCAGTGACATCATCCACGTGGCATTTGCATGACTCCGCATTAACAAGACGTTCCGGGCTTTACCCGGTCGGAGGGCTGTAGCTAGGGTCAGACATCTACACATCTTCCTCCTTCCTGGAGACTGCCTGACATTAAGGACTCATTGGAGGTGGTCTGCTTGTTCACACTGCATGGATTGGCCCACGGACGGTTGGGATATTACTAACTTGGACGGTAACACGTGGACTCTAACTCAGCAGTATTGGTCCTCTGGTGTGGCATTTTAACTCTGTTGTGAAAAAAGGTTACTTTTGCCATATGAATATTCTTTATGTTTTAAGTTGTATTTTTTTTTAAACCTGTTGCCTCCATTTGCATTCAATGGACAAAACAGTTAGACTGGAGAGTCTGGCAGTAGCGTAGCATTGTTTCCTCCAAACAAAACGTCCCCCTTGCATTGTTGTCTTGTTTCTATGGAAACACAGTTGGTCGCAAGACAGAAGAGTGACAATTGGGTCAGGCTAGACAACAGTGGATATAATGCTCAGCTACGTACCATTAAATACACATTAACATAAGGTCTAAAAGGCTGCTTAATATCCAGTGAATATCTCACAAATGTAGGTCCTCATCACTGTTATTGGAGAGGGGAACATTTAAGAATGAGAAAAACTGGCAAAGCAAAGACAGTGTGAAAAACCTGCCCTGTCTGGCTTGAGCCCCTCCTCCTGTGGCCAAACATGGGCTGCACCATGCTGTGCCATATATGGGAGGAGGGATGATATCACTGGTTGGCCGGTACAGGGCCCATTTAACACAGCATTCACCTTCCATTGTCCACTGATGACATGTTTGGAATGTGACGGCTAATTCCCCGCGGAGTGGGGGCCCTCTCAAGACCCTGTGAGAGAGAGACAGCCACAGCCTGGCTGCACACTGCTCCCGCACAGCCCAGAGACCACTTGGCATGGACCTACCTGCCGTGTCTCCCTCCCGACCGCTGGTGGGTAAGTCAGAGTTTTGAGACGTTGGATTTCTTCTTTTAAGTAGTGCATCCTGGGGCCTCTGTCATGCAACGGGTCTTTTGGCACGGTCCATGTTGGATGTTTCCGCTGTGCAGGGAGAATTTATTTGCAATGCACACAGACACAGGCTTCGACAAGGGACATTTATGTGGCTTGTCCCCTGTTTATTTACTGGGTTTCTAGTCTGGCCACCATATGGGGGGTCCGTTGCAGGCAGCCCTCCCCTCTCTATCACTCTCTCTCTCTCTATCTCTCTCTCTCTCTCTCTCTCGGGCGGTTGCAAAGGGCACACAGAGACTCCCGCGGAGAGTCTTAAGTTAAACATCTACTCGCGTTATTTCCGTTACGGTTCACTCGGTGCGTCCCCCCCTGGTGGGCAGTGTGGCGCGCCGCGTTCAGGGCCACGCTTGTTTTGACACATTAGTTAAGGTGTATCGAACGCCGTGACACTGTGCACGGTGAGAAGGGCCGGTCAAGGGTTAGTCCTGCCGGGGAGAATCACGTGCGTGTTCGAGCTTCTAATCTAGCCCCCTAAGCACCCCCCTGCCCCCTTTTGTTCCCTCTCCAATCATGCTGCTGCTTGCCTGCCTCCCATCCAGGCTCCCACTCCTGCTCACAGGGAACTAGAATGGGGAAACACACTCATTTTGAGTCTGGTCAGGCTCCTAGCAACTCTGGGAACAACGGGGATGTGCACACTAACAGGGCAATCTATACCGTTTAGTAGAGTTACAATACTTGTTAAATACTGTTTCACTCTAATGTTAATGCTATGTGTAATTTGCTGTAATTCACTTAATTACAATCAGTAGATAAGTACAACTTCATTCCAGTGCACTGTTCCTGCGGATTTAACTACAATCAATAGATAAGTACAACTGTGTTCCAGACAACCGTTTCTGCAGATTTAATTACAATCAATACATCATTTAATTTAATTACAATCAGCCACTCAAATAAATAATTTACATGTCAGTCGCATGCTATCTCACTCTTGTTTTTTTCTCTATTTGTCACTTTATCTCTTTCCCTCTCCCTCTTCTTTCTCTCTCCAAGATTAAAGAAGTTGTTGGAGCAGGAGAAGGCGTACCAGGCCCGTAAAGACAGGGATCACAGCAGAAGGCTGGAGAAGGTCCGCGAAGAGCTGGTCAAACTCAAGTCCTTTGCCTTGATGCTTGTAGACGAGCGGCAGCTCCACATCGAGCAGATCGACCAACAGAGCCAGAAGGTCCAGGAACTGAACAACAAGCTCCAGGAGAAGGAGCAGCGGCTGGCCACTGTAAGCGGCACAGCCAAGGAGGATCGCCAGAGGGTCCTTAGACTAGAGGCAGAGCTGGAGTGCAAAGCTGTCAGGTTCACCCGGGAGCACGAGGAGATGACAGCCAAGCTTGCTAATCAGGACTCCCAGAGCCGTGAGCTCCGTCTGAAGCTGGCAGGCCTGGCTAATAGGATCAAAGAGCTGGAGGAGAGCAACAAGACACTGCAGAAGTCAGAGGAGGACCTTTTAGAGCTGAGGGACAAGATCAGTAAGGGAGAGTGTGGGAACTCAAGCGTAATGGCAGAGCTTGAGACCCTGCGCAAGAAAGTCCTAGAGATGGAGGGTAAGGACGAGGAGATCACTAAGACTGAAAACCAGGCCAGGGAGTTAAGAAAGAGGCTGAAGGATGAGGAAACTACTGGCCGAGAGCTGAGGCTGGAGGTGGAGAAACTACAAAAGAGAATGGTGGAGTTGGAGAAACTGGAAGGGGCCTTCAACACAAGCAAATCAGAGTGTGCAACACTTCACATTAATCTAGAAAGAGAGAAGGGACTGGCAAAGGGGTTAGCCGGTGAGCTGGACGCAGTGAAAAAACGTGTGAAAGAACTGGAGAATTCAGAGTCAAGACTTGAGAAGGCAGAGCTGGGTCTCAAGGATGACCTGATGAAACTAAAGTCATTTACAGTGATATTAGTTGATGAGAGAAAGAACATGACTGAAAGAATAAAACAGGAAGAGCAAAAGAGCAATGATTTGAATAAGATGTTCAAAACTGAGCAAGGTAAGGTCATGGAGGTCACAGAAAAGTTAATTGAAGAGAGTAAAAAGCTCCTTAAACTGAAATCAGAAATGGAAGTAAAAGTAACGTCTCTTACGAAAGAGAAAGATGAGCTGAAAATGAAACTTGCAAGTGAAGAGGAAAAGTGCAGGAGTCTAAGCTGTAAGGTTGGTGTAATGACAAAACGGATGGATCAGCTAGAAGAGGCAGAAAGGGAATCATTAAAATGCAGAGCTAATGACAAACGATCCTTAGATGAAGACCACAAAGTAAAGGAGCTAACGCAAGAAATTGAAAGGCTCAGAAACCGCCTCAAACAGCTGGAGGTATTGGAAGGTGACCTGATGAAGACAGAGGACGAGTATGATTTACTTGAGAAGAAGTTCCGAACAGAGCAGGAAAAAGCAAATGCCCTCTCTCAGCTGCTGGAGGATATGAAAAGCCAGATTGCCAGGAACAAGGCCATAGAGAAGGGAGAAGCAGTGAGCCAAGAGGTTGAGCTAAGGATGCGCTGTAAAATAGAGGAGGCCAAAAGTAGAGACCTGCAGGCAGATGTCCAGGCCTTAAAGGAGAAGATCCACGAGCTGATGAACAAGGAGGATCTGCTGTCCCAGCTGCAGGTGGACTTCTCTGTCCTCCAGCAGAGGTTCCTGGAAGAGGAGGACAGTAAGAAGAGGATGAGCCAGGAAGTGGTCAACCTCACCAAAGAGCTGGAGGTCACCAAACGTTACAGCCGTGCTCTGCGGCCCAGCATGAATGGGAGGAGGATAGTAGACGTCCCAGTTACGTCCACGGCAGTACAGACTGACGTGTTTGTCGACGAGCCTGCTGAGGAGGAAACGCCTGCAGTGTTTATCAGGAAATCTGTCCTGGAGGAGAACCATATCATGAGCAACCTGAGGCAAGGGAGTCTGAAGAAGCCTGCGACTGTGCTGGAGCGCTACCCCCCAGCAGCCAGTGAGCTGGGTACAAGAAAATCCTGGATCCCCTGGATGAAGAAAAAGGACGCAGTGACGATTACCCAGACAAGCCCAGAGAAGACCATCGTTCCTCAGGTCAACGGGGACTCCTTTGGTCCACCTGAGCTGTCCATGTCCCAGAAGACAGGCCGTCCGCTGCACATCCGAGTGACTCCAGATCACGAGAACAGCACTGCCACGTTGGAGATCACCAGCCCCCGCTCAGAGGACTTCTTCTCCAGCGCCACCATCATCCCCACCCTGGGCCTGCAGAGGCCTCGCATAACCATAGTTCCCAAGCCCACCACTGTGTCCTCGAAAAGCAAGCCAGGCGAGGGCGTTACCGGGGGCCCCGAGAGGTGCAAGTCTCCGGTCACCATCACGACCATCTCTAGGGCCAAGTCCCCGGACCAGAGTACGGGCTCCACCCACTCGGACCCAAACAGACCCCTGTCGCCTGTCTCCATCATCACAGTTAGCACCAGTCCGCTGGTGGAGGACTTTGCCTCCGTATCCCCGGGCTCCCAAGAAGTGAGCCCCAGGGGCCGGGCTGTGTTTAAGGTGACCCCGGAGAAGCAGACAGTGGCCACGCCTGTCAAGAAGTACAATGCTAACGCCAGCATTATCACCACCACAGAGGACAACAAGATCCACATCCACCTGGGACCTCAGTTCAAGAGGCCAACGGACGGCAGCAGTGGCAGCCACACGGTGACTGTCCGACCCCTCAGTGTGAGCGCCGAGAGCAGGGAGGCACCAACGGGTACAGTGCTGCGCTCCCCACGTCACCCCAACAGCACCACCTATGTACACGGGAAAACTGCGGCCAACAAACTGACCAGCAGCATCACCATTGTCCCGGTTACTTCTGCATCCTCCAGGGCAACTCAGTCTGTGGTGAGTATTTAAAATCTTTATATCTGCTCATTTATATATTTTCATTCTGTGAATATTTGTTTTCCATTGAATGGATGTAACCACTTTAAACCAGTAGTTCAAGTTCATATTTCATAATTGGTGATGGAGTAGTTTCTGTTGAATAATGTGACATTGTTTTCAGGAAAAATTATCTAAATGGTATCTAATATTCTACATTTCAGTTGCTTCTGAATTGTTTCAAAATGATATCAGGTGGTGTCTGCTCTCTAAATAGCACTCTTCCCAGGTATACCAAAAACAAATATACTCCTTATCAGAATTACCAGTACTAACAGAGGACTGAATTCACACAATCCCCACATTAAAAATGTCCCTCTTACAGGGTATTTAGTTGACACCCCTGTTTCTAGTGGCACAACCTCACATACCCTTCCCCTTTAACACAAGATCGACCAGTGATGACCAATTTGGATGTTTTTGACTACTCCTACACATCATCAATAATCAGCTTACTGTAGTGTATTATATCATGTTCCTAATTTTGTTAATTCAACTTTCCCCAACTTTAAAATGCACTTTCCTCATACTGGTTAGGATGAAAGTTCAGCCGTGACACTTCCAAGCACTGGACGTAAAGAGTCTCTTTCTGTAAAGAAACTTTTGGAGAAACAGTGAAATGAGAAATAAGAAGTAACCCACTTCTTTTCACAAACAATATCCAAGATGGCCAACTCTTGTCATCCCTCTTAATCCGGCGTAAATTAATTTATTTTATTTACATGTAATTCCGCACCACTGTTCTAACAATGACAAACAGTGGTTTTGTGCAACAGTTATATAGCTTGCCAGCTTGAATTAGCTTCCAACAAATGTACACTAAATTGTTGTTGCCAATGTTCATGTCGATTATATGGCCATTGAAGCACTTTAATAACCAAAGTCCATGCTTTTGTCTTATGTCGTGTGATTCCTTTCAGCCCGGGCCAGATGTGCCGTCAACTCGGGCCACGGCCACACGAATCCCGATGTCAAAAGGTATGAAAACTGGCAAAGCGGTGGTGACAGGCATCTCTAGTGTGACACGTTTAGAGTCGCGAGCTGAGAGCCAGTCAATGAAAATTGAACTGAGGAGGTCCACAGTCTGCAGTTCTACCTCGACAGGAGGAGGGAAGGGTTGAAGGGTGTCATGGAAACGTTGTAGGGGCCCGCTATCCATGGTCACCCATTATTCAATTCGGACCAGCCAAAAACAGATAGGATAGGTTACTGTAGAAGACACTGGACTTACAATACCTTTATAATCTGTTCAATGACACACAGGAAAATAGACGTGGCATGACTACGGTATATCACAGACACACACTTATGTTGTTATTTTCGAATAATTGATTAAAGCACATCTTAAAGTTGATTGTATTGTAATAATGTATTGCAAAAATATTTTTCTATATCTACGTTGATTTCAATCTGGCTGTTTCTCATGTTGACCCAAATGCTTTTCCATGCATGTTAGAATCTGCCCAGAATGCAATGCTTTTTGATTTTGATGTTACTAATCTTTCATCTGGGTTTGTTGTCACACTGAGATACCTACTGTTTTTTTTTTCTTCATTATTCATCTTGTTTATGTTCTTGTTTATTTCACCGGCTCTTATGGAGGTTTCTGAATACAGTAGCTCTTATGAATTTCATGTGTGATATTTTGTTAAGTCAGACTAATTTGTGGAGCCAAAACAATTACGTTTTTTTCTTTGGTTGGAATAAAGTATGATATTGTATATGTTTTATACTATTTATGTGGAGATATTGTAACAATGCGAAAGCATCTTCATGTTCCTAAAACAAAATTTTTATCGAAAGGCATGTGGTGAACACTCAGGAAACCTCCATAAAGTTTTATCCATGCTGCTTTGTAGAGAGGCATCTGCAAAACGGCTGAAGCCAAACTAAGCATAGTAAGCAAAACAACAATAAAAGCCTCATGTGTAATATTGCATGTCCATAATAACGTTTGCCTGGGCTAATCCAGTACGGCCATGGGAAAGGAATAAGAGACAATACTGTACTCAGTCTGGGAGGAGACCATGCAAAATATTTCAAGGTTAAATTCATGCTTGTGTTTTCTGCTTCTAGAGCACGAAGGATCAGTTATAGCCTCCTTGTCAAATTGTCAAGTCAAGTTTGCCTACGCTAGATTCTAGCATTTGTAGCCTGGCTCAATATGAGATTGATCTTTAGCTCCCTCACCTGGACAGACATTCTAGTTCTATCTTGGAGGGTCATAAATAATGAAGCACTGTTTCTTATCTAATATGCTTTCATGTTATTTGTATGCTGGATAATTGATGTATCCTATACTTACATGGTCCACTGGATTTGGCGAGCTACCATTGTGGCCTACAGTATCAAATTCCTCCAAATGGCTCCCATTCCAAAAAGTAATTAAACTAGGATGTGAAAATACAGCCCTGAGGCAAAGCAGGACACATGTCTGGATAAGGACCGGGAGAAAATTCAACTCAGATTGGTGATGCTTTCAGAGCCAGACACCAGTAGATTAAACATAACCTCAGAACAATTAAAAATGTATTTCAGAAGTTTTGGCCACTGGTTGTAAGTGGTCATTTGGGTCCTTGTCAAAAAGTAACACACTATATGTGGAATAGGAGTAATTTGGGTATGGTGCAGTTTGGAAAACATATATAGGGATGATTGGGTCCTGTGAGGTCTTCAAAAGAAAAGCATCTAAAAAGCAGGCCAGGGATGGTAGACGTGATACACACAGAAGAAACACGCAGATGTACAGCACATCACATTCAATTTAAATAGCTGGATCCTGATCCTTCATAGAGTCACCTGCCTTTACTCCTGGGGGATTGTTTGTCTTTGACTTCGGTAGATCAAAGGCTTGGTGGGATCAAAGTGTGTGTGTGTGTGTGTGTGTGTGTGTGTGTGTGTGTGTGGGTGTGTGTCAGTGAATTTATTCATACAATCCCGGCTGCAATTTTTATAGACATACAAAGCTAAGTAAAACTTGGAATCATCTTATTAGCTGATCAATAGGGACTTCTTGTCGGCTATCCCAAATGGAACATTATTTGTGATATAGCGTGCTGCTTTTCACCAAACGTTTGGGCTTTGGTCATAACCACTAACAATATGAAAAGTTAAAAAAGTTTAATTTGGGATGTAAGCACCCCTATCTCTATTTCAATTGACCCTTTTTGTTGTATTGCCTTTATTATAACAGGTAAGCCGGGAACCAATTCTCATTTGCAATTACGACATGGCCGAAGGCATGCCACTGCAAGAAAACACAAAGTCATGCACACAAAGTTATGCATAGAGTGCTTTCAAGAAACAGTTTACTGTACAGTACAGTCAGCCAACAAGGGCAGATCAATAAATTTAATTTAGCAATAAATAACTCCATGTGTGGTGTTAAGTATATAAAGAGATATCAGGTTATATACAGTGCCTTCAGAAAGTATTCAGACCCCATTTCTTTCTCCACATGTGGTTGTGTTAGAGACTTAATTTGTGTTATAGAATGAAATAAAAAATGTTGCCCTCAGTCTACACACTATACGCCATAATGTCAAAGCAAATACATATTATGTTTTTAGCTTGTGCCAAATTATTGAAAATAATAAACAGAAATATCTCATGTTCATATGTTTCCTGAACCTTAATTCAGAACTTGGTAGAAACACCTCTGGCAGATATGACAGCTTCAAGTCTACTTTGGTATGCTCTACCATCATTGCACACCTGGATTTGGGCATTTTTTCTTTTCTTATAGATCTTCCCCAGCACTGTCAAGTTAGATGAGGAGCACTGGGGGAAGTGTGATCTTCAGGTCTTCCTACATGTGTTCGCCTGATTTTATGTCGGAGCTTTGGCTGGGCCACTCAAGGACATTCACAGACATTTTCCAAAGCCACTCCTGTGTAGATTTGGCTGTGTTCTCTGAGTTGTTGTGCTGAAAGATTAATATTCATCCCAGTCTGCGATCCTCTGGATCCGACTAGGTGATGAATGGGATCTTTGTTTGACTAGAGATGGCATTTGGGCCTAATAGTTTGATCTTGGTTACATCAGACCAAAGAGACATTTTGTTCATGCTCTCAGAGTTCTTCGGGCTGCATATAATGGGCCTTTAACTTGGCAGCATGTCATATGTCAGCTCTTGAGCGAGACTCTGTGGTTCCAAACCTATTTCATTTCACAATGATGGACCCCACCTCTGCTCCTGGGAACATTCAGTGACATACCAGTTTTTTCTTATAACCTTTACCAGATCCATGCTGTAATACAACTTTATCTCTGAAGTCTACAGGCTTGGATTTGCTCTGATGTGCACTGTAAAGTGTGGGATCTAATATTGACATGTTTACGTCCTTCTAAATCATGTCCAATCATATGAATTTGCAACAGGTGGGCTCCAATCAAGTTCTGAGACATTTCATGGATGCTCAAAGGACACAGGATTCATCTGAGCTCAATTTGGTGTCATGGCAAAGGGTCTGAATCATTATTTACCTCAGATATTACCAGAATACTTTCCAAAGGCACTGCATACAGATTGAATAAGGTGCTTCTGAGGTATACTGATCAAATAGCAGTTCAGACAATCATTTTTTAAATGATTTTTAAATCAGGATGAGTGTCCTGATTTTTACAGTTCATTCCAGCCAACGGCTGGTAGAGGACTGAAAAGAATGACGATGAAAGGAGGTACTGTATTTATTTCAAGGCACCATATCTGTTGGAGTGCAGATGTCTACTGGGTGAGTTAAGCTTTGCCTATGCAACAATGGCCCCTTACTGTGTAAAGACAACAATTATGAGTGTGACTGAGATACAACCAATACCAGCTCTAAAGCAGGAAAGCAATGCAGGTAGAGTATGACTGTCAAAACACAAATTGCGTATTAGAAATGCATGACATACACCTGATTTGCGATGCCGTCTCCACTCCCTGTTTGATACAAAAGTTGATTCAACATGCCTTTCTTCCAATGACTGAAGACAATTGTGTCCTTTACATAAAAAAATGTTTTGGGACGTGTGCATGTAACAAGTTTCAAATAAGCAACGTTTGTCTGTTTCACAAACAACCTGTGACGCTGTGGTGTGCGGTTTGGATCTATTAATGACTGCGATGTATTCACTGGTTGGCCTGAGTGAGGGTCAAGCCCTTTTTAATGATTTCTTGTCCCCACAGGAAATGTTGTGCAGCATATGATAGTTCAGCCCAGATGAGGCAGTGATGAACTCCTTCCTTCACCTTCTCAGCTGAGCACCGCTACTCTCTCAGGGTGCAACCGCAGCGATAGCGACAATCGCCAACCACTGTCAGGAAATAAACAGTCACCACTCAGCAGGGTGTCATGGAGATGGCTTCTGAACTCATGAGTACCAAATAAGGCTCTCACAAGGCTCTCCCTCCAATTATGAGGGCTTTCTATTAACATTATCAGTGGATTCAGGCCTACATACCGATGCTTAATAGGACCTCAACTAGATATAAATGAGGTATGCAAAGAATTATCTATTTTAGCTCGATCTGGTCTAGGGTGATATCTTCTGCTTGAGCCTTCACCAATGGAAGGCTTAAAAAATACACTAGCTGTCGGAAGTTAATCTTATCCCACACATGCCTGAGCTAACATCCTGGAGCAGTAGTATTGGTGGATCAGTTATTCATGTAGAGGACAGGCATTTTAGTGTAATGGTGTGGTGTCGTGGCGATATATCATAAAAGTGCTAAATGGGACTACACTGGTCACGTTTATTAAACAACCAAACATGTATGAGGTTAACCACTGTACACTGTTCATTATTTAAATTCCTGTAAACAGGATTTTTGAAATACAGTTTTTTACTGTAGATGGAAAAAAAAAATCCTGAAATAGTCCATGGTAGAGCAACCTATAGGATGAGATCACCTTCACTTTCTAGAACTATGCCCCAGAGCATCATTGCGTTTTTGGTACATGCATCCACTTCCAACGAAACGCTGCATTTTCCTTGTGTCATGGTGTTGCAGAGGCTGCTAGAATGGGTTCTGTGTGGCACATGCGTTGGAGGTATAGCATGTGTAACGCAGCTTGACAGTCACGGCAGTGAAAGGCAAATGTCGAACCTTTGTTATGCACACACATCCTGGCGATGCTGCGTCCCATTTTGCGCAATGACGCTGCCGGTGTAATCGAGGTGTTAGTATTAGTCAAATCTAGCCAGATTCATGGTGCCTGTGAAGAGATTGGGAGGAACAGCACTACATTACTGTGCAGTAGATACATGCTACAGTAGCCTACACAGCCAACGGACCAGTGATTTATTTCTAATGTCAGCTATAGGCCTACCTGACAGCATGTGCCTTTCATGGTAAATTTTCCTCATCAAACATTTTTGGACTTGAATCATAGTATAAACACCTTTATTCTTGAAGAATTTATCTGAAATGTTTTATGAGTGGAATCAGAACATAAATACATGTAGCTTGTAAAACAGTGAACTCTACACTGTACATTTAATCAGAATATCAATACAACTTTTATTCTGATTTCATGGAGGGTCAGGCTGTTTGTTTGTGGGTCTGTCTATGAATTTAAAGGTAATTACAGTTACCCAGACCTATTCCGCTTTTACCAAAACGCTTTTACCTTTTACTGTTATTGTTGATTAAGGATCCCAGCTTCAAATTTATTTTATTCAATCAATCCAGATAATTTACAAAGGATAACCTATGTGGCTTATCAGCTGGTTATTTGTTTGCAGAAATAAATCTAAATACTCAATTGGTTGTTTGTCATTATTTGAGTATTCATAATTGAATGTCCAAGTAGATAGGTCAAAGCATAGGCCATTCATGATGCAAACAAGACAGATCTTCAGCAACCATTGACATAAGGCCCATTGGTTTGAACTTTGGTCTTAGTTTTAATAAAAAGGTAATAGGTGTTTTGGGGAGTGCCTATTGCTGATCTATGCACAAGGGAATACTGGTTCCATCAATGGGATGCCAGGACACAGAAAGGTTTTGACCAATCAGAGTGGGAGCTGCCCCTTCATAGAGGTGAGCCATCCAAGATACCAAACGAGATGAAAAATCATTATAATTAACTGCCATGTGACTGAAATGCAGTGGTCTGTGTAGAGGAGCTGGCCATGTGAGAACTTAAGAAGGCTTGACACCAGGTGGGCTGTTTTAGTATGAAGGTATGAAAAACTAAACATGCTCCCATAATTTTTCTAATCCAGACGGGGCCCCTCTGCTCATCTTAATGCTTTGGTCCTACAGCGGGAACGCCTAAGAGCAAGATGTCTCATTGGCTAATTGTTTTTTGTATACTTACAGCATATTAGGTATCATTGGGTAAAGAGACCCTGGAAATGAAGAGGATTGAGTCTGCTGAAATATCTCTGGACCAGACTCAAACACAGCATGTAAAAAGCAGGCTGAAATGTGGCCCAAAACATAAAGAAAATACATATTACGTCTTCAAAAGAGATGTCTCATCAGTTCTCGTTTCCTGGGCTGTCTAAGACAAGTCAATTGGAAACAATCTCAAAACATCGCAACTTTGTACAACCAACGTGTTATTTGTAAAAATCGTTTCTCATGAAGGACTTTTGTTTCTGGATCCATACCTTATCCTGACTTAAGGTATTTCGCAACGATTAGTTTATCAACCACCTGACGCCAAATAATAACTTGGCCGTAAATGGTCTGCAGCTAGTTGGGGGAGTTGCACGTATCTACATTTTATTTACCAAGACGATACTTCCCCCATTCTACACAATGTCGGAGAGTGCATTACAGTGAAAAATTTTGCAGTAGCCAAGTTAGAGAAAACGTCCAGACTTGTGATACGTTTAAACCACTCGGGATATGGACGTTTCCGACCTACGGATTATTTGATTTAAAAAAACGTACTTAACTCGGGAGAAAAAGAATAATCTAAACACAAGTTCAAAATTTAGCTTCCGATTTGGTTGACGTTTATTCCCCGAGATGTTTCGCAGTTCAAGTCAGAGATTTACGGATGTTGTGTTGATATGAACGCGACATTGTCTGTATCTTCTACTGCAGACTGTAACGTCCGGCTCGTTGGGTCATGCTTTCTTTCTTCAATAAAAAAGAGTGAACATAGCAATATGAATAAACTAGACAACTAGCAGATATCTTGTATTTTGTATTGTCAGAGAGGTTTCTCAGCCTTGTCTGAACAACGAGCTTCAGGAAAACACGTTTTAACAGCTTTATTGCTTCTGTTATTGCTTTTCGCTAGTAGCAGCTAGTCATGATGGCGTCTAGCTACAACGCGAAGGAGGAAGACGGTCACGTCGCCGTACCTGTCGGTGGGACAATTAAAAATAAAAAACCCGACAACACAGCGTTTAAACAGCAAAGGTTGCCTGCATGGCAACCCATCCTGACAGCGGGCACAGTTCTTCCAGCATTCTTCGTTATCGGTCTTATCTTCATCCCTATTGGTATCGGCCTCTACGTCACATCCAACAACATCAGGGAGTTCGAGGTAAAGGGGCTTGGCCGATCTAGCTAGTCGGCTCAATTATTTAATTTAGATGAAGGGGCGAAACAGTATAATATTTGTGGAAGTAGAGAGTGTGTGTTCACGGGACATTTAAGTCAAACCCACTTGATTAGAACAGGTCCTGGTGTAATCCTGAGCCATTTATAATTTAGGTAAATTCACCATCTGTAGCAAAGTTTCTCCCCATTTTGCTTCTCATAATTTCTATCAATGAGCTATATAAAAAACATGAACACTTCTTACCAAAGCCGTAATGCACCACTCAAAGGTTAACATCCACCCATAAGTGTTCTAACACTAACACTTAAGTCTGGAAAGGCAAGAAACTGAAGTGTTTGCTCAATTTCTGCAGTGAATCCTGCATTAACAATAGCCGTGATTCACTTCAACAAAGCTATCTATTTGCATATTATATTTGGTTGCTTACATCTTGTTACAGATTGACTACACTGGGACGGACATTTCCGACCCCTGCTTCAACTGCTCTCAGAGCTTCAGTTGGAACAACACCAGACCATGCACCTGTGAACTCACCTTTACTCTGGAACAGCCTTTTGAGGTGAGCATAAAACATTTCTCAAATTCACTCTATTGGTGTTATCTTAACCTTTCTGTTCAAGATGGATTGTCATGAACGACAAATTGAAATGTGCCTTTACAGAGCGACGTCTTCATGTACTACGGCCTGTCAAATTTCTACCAAAATCACCGGCGTTATGTCAAATCAAGGGATGACAGCCAATTAAATGGAGACATCAACTCACTAAAGGTAAGTAGTATGTTGTTGAAGAAAAAAGGAAAAAAACGCTTCCATGGCAAATATAAGGTCCATTTTAATTTCTGCCAGGAAGATCAAAAACGTTGTGTGTCCAGTTATCTTGACAATTTCACCGTTGTACCGGATGTCAGTTTGTGTTCTGGTCAGGGAACTAACTGCTTGCCTGCATGCACTGTCCTCAGAACCCTAGCAAGGAGTGTGAGCCTTATGCGCGCAATGAGAAAGTCCCCATTGCTCCTTGTGGCGCCATCGCAAACAGCATGTTCAATGGTAAAGCAGTTTTCCAATTATTTTTTAGACCATGATCACAGGAATTGTGACAGGAGTAGCTTTGTTTAATCTCAGTATTTTTTACTCAGACACTTTAGACTTGCATTACGTCGAGCCTAATGGCATGAGGATCCAAATTCCTCTCAGGAAGAAGGGTATCGCCTGGTGGACGGACAAGCATGTGAAGTTCAGGAACCCAGGGAGCAACACCAACCTCACTGCTGCATTCCAAGGTTAGCAAAAATGGCGCTACTGACATTAATGACTCTCAATGTCGTTTACTAAGAATCTCACCGTCCAATCTCCCCTCCACCGACCACAAGGCACAAGCAAGCCGATCAACTGGCGCAAGCCTGTCTACGAACTGGACACGGACGTGGAGAATAATGGCTTCATCAATGAGGACTTCATTGTGTGGATGCGCACAGCGGCCCTGCCCACCTTCCGTAAGCTGTATCGTATTATCCAGAAGAAGGACAACATGACGCCAACTCTTCCTCGAGGCAACTACACACTGGTAGTCATCTACAGTATCCTTCATCTACCGACAGCTGTTTCAAATGATATTGCTTCACGGGAAGTTTGGTTTTGTGGAATGATTTTCTCTGTTGTGATGTAATTGGAATGCTTTAAATTAGTCTGTGTCAAAATAGGTCAGGTGGACTGGGCCAATGTTCCGTGTTATTTGGGGTCATTTCATCACCTGCTATAAAAATTGGCATCTACTGCCGGATGTTGAAAAATGCTTTATTTCTTCCCAAATTTCCAATGGTGTATTGGGCCAGCAACCAATTGGGTTGCAGGATTGAATCCCAACTGACAAAAGTAACCAATACATTTAAAAAGACAGTGATATTCAGCCCTTGAGCAAGGCAGTTAACCTTAAATGCTGCAGGGTCACCGTCAATAGCGGACGATCCCCTGGCAGTGACACGAGTACAATACACATGTAAAATAGGACAAGATGAAAAGCGTACCTAATTATAATAATATCAGAATAGACAACAAATGCTGTCTATGGTGAGTCTGCATTTTGGAGATCCAGGTTACTCAACGGTAATTGTTTTAGTTTTTTAGTGGGTCAGAGGTTGGACATTTTGAGTATTCCTTAACGAGTTCATCCCAGACTACCCTGTTCGTAGCTTCGAGGGACGGAAGCGTGTGATACTCAGTACCATCTCCTGGATGGGGGGCAAGAACCCTTTTCTGGGCATCGCTTACATCACGGTGGGCTCTGTGTGCTTCTTTCTTGGAGTGGTCCTCCTAATCATCCACCACAAATATGGAAGTCGCAACAACAGTGCCGACATCCCTAACTAAATGTATACAATAAATACATTGCATGCTGGCTAGCAGAGGCATGAGGATAACCAATGGTTCACTACAAGCGCTGAGGAGTGTTCATGTCACCAAACTGAAAGCTTTTCTCTGTGAAACATTTCGTCAGAGGCGAACGGGTAGGGGCCGGTATTGGAGAAAAAAAACAGAATTTTGCCCACTATGAAATCTGTTCGATGACACGGTCCCTTCCTGTTCGGTTTGTCTCTGTTGAAGAAAGGTTTAGCAACTGAAGATCTTTTTTTGGGGGGACTAAATGAATACAGCCCTGGTGGTCTTTTGTGTCTGGCTTGTCTACTGTGCGTAAGTGTCCTGCTTAGCAAAAGTACTGTGCAAGTACTGGAACTGCAGAAATACCAGGGGACAGCTCCCACTATATTGACAGTCTCTTGTTTTTTCATGATCAGATAGCTGTGAAGTTACATAGCTGGGTTTGCTGTCAAATCGTATCGGCAGATAGTTTAAATTCTAATGCCGATAGTACAGTTTAGATGCTGACAAAATGATTACGTGTCATAGCTGTTTATCCATATAATATTTAAAATAATATTTAAGAAGGACCAAAGAGCTAGCAAGTAGGTCCATATTCCTTTGCAGTTTGGTAATTTGAGGCACATATTTCTGGTCTGTTTACACTGCAGTGAGACTTGTCAGATTGCACCAGGATGTGCTCTCATTTTCAGGTCAAGTGTTATTGATTGCTTGCAGTGTTTTCTATCGTACTTCCTCTCAGTAGTAATTCTATTCAGCTGCCTAAGCTTGGCTCCAGGAAAAGGGTAAGTTTTGTGGTTTTCAGGGACCAAATATTCATGTAGCTACATTTTGAAACTGGTTATGTGATTCACCAATACTTGTTATTAGCCTTTGTAAGACAAAATCCATAGATGTTTTTTTAACCAACCTGCATTTACTGGTGCAGTAAGGTTTCTCATTTTGCCCAAATATGCATCTGGCAAATAATTTGTTCCCAGACCTTTTTGGTTACTTTTTCACCAACTGGGCTTTGCTTTTCCTGAATTACTTCTGAAATGTCCCCCAAATGGACATTTTTATAATAAGGGAATGGGGTTATGTGTTCTCTCAAGTACCCCCGCGGGTCCTCGAAACCTGGAGGAACGAATATCCGTGTCCGATTACAGGTATTTTTCATTTATATTTGGAAAAGGCTCCATTATTTAAAGAGAACTGTTGGCTCCATTTAATATAACAGTTTTAAAAACGTCAAGTAATTTTTAAATCAATGAAAAAATGGCAAGGGATAGTTTGAATTAATCGATTTGGATGAATAAAGAATAAAAATAAATCCGCCCGATGCGGTTTTTCAAAAAAAAAATCTAGGATTGTGTCTTTCAAACTAGCCATCCTCAATGTACTGTAGCCTGGGTGCCAGGATACAGGTGCCTGGGTGCCTGTTTTGGCTTTCTAGCCAATCCCGTACGTGTTTGTGATTCATAACGTGATTGTAACATTGGCAGTGTAGACTGGAGTTCAAACACACGAGACCGGCCTAGCATTCATCTCAGTCTATTCTGGAGATAAACGTCATTTGTTTTAATATGGTTGTTGCACATTAAACGTACCTATTATCTGCCGATTCTACGTCTATGGCTTGACAAATAAAATACAATTTTCACAAAGCATGTATTCGTTACCCGATTATTTTCTCTTCGTGATACACTTTTGCAATGATTTCGTCCTGCAGAGTGCACGCTCCTGCCCAATATGTGGCAGTATGGCTATTTGTGTGGCGCTTAGTAACGGAAACACAATTTTCCAGTCAGAGAGTCTATGGACCGAGATAGCCATTCTTTCTCCGTCTCCATATTATTTTTCCTGGCGGACCCCCTGCTTTTTGCATTAATACCACCCAATGATACCACCGACGGAAGGGATGCCTCAAACACGTTGATCTCACTGGTTGATTTTTCTGCTAGTCGAGGAAAAATGTGCCTGTGTGATGTCTCGCTTTAGGGCAACACCTCTGTTGGGCGGAGTTAAAGCAGACAGCAGACAGGATAAAAAAAGATGTCCGCGTCTTCAGAAACAACATCTTTTACCGTGTATTGAAGAAGACTGACTGGTGGAGATGTACCGGCACATTCAAGTACTAATATAACTACCTTACTATATTTTTGTGGCGTTTTTGTCTGCATGTACTCAACTGCACTAGTTTGCAAGAGGCTATTACATTAGCCGTTAACTGTCTTAAAAATAAATGTCACTAGAGACGTACTGTAACGTTGGAGCCGGCTAGCTAGCCGTTTTACTGGCATTAAGATATTCACATAACATCTTAACTAGAATAGTGTTATATATTAGTTAACGTTTTTTTAAGGCAAATGAGTATGGTCTATTTTCCATATTTAAAGCGTTTTATTGCGTTGATCCTAAAATATCTTCTAATCTGTACAGTAAATCTCAGATGTCTTTGAAGGGCTTAGAATGTGAAAAGGCCACTCTTGTGATTTGACAGGGGTTCCAGCAGTTGTCCCGGCGGATGCTGAGTAGCAGCGCTCGCCGGCTGGTGGAGAACAAGGTCCCAGAGAAGCAGAAGTTTTTCCAGGTAACAAACGCATTAAATAGTTGACGGATCTGAATGGTATCAAGATCTGAGCGGACCAAACTATACTTTGACGGGACTCTTTATAACGCAAATGTACAGTTTTGTTTAACAACTCCTAGCCTTTAGTTGTGACATTTTCCACGCACTTAACTCCATAAGACATTTTTTTTTTAGTTAAGGAATGATGGGGTATGGTTTATGGCCAATGAACTACGACTAAGAGCTGTTCTTACGCATATTGCATCTTGGAGTGCCTGGTATATTGGCACTCTAAACTCTGGTATGTTGGCCTAAGAGCAGGCCCAGCGGCAGAATGAAATTAATATACCATTTGCAGTGTTTATGGGGAAACAAAACTGGGGGGGCACATATTCTATCTGGAGGGGCAATACCCCCTAGTGGCACTGGGCCTGCCTAATGGGTATTGGCACCAAAGTGCCTTACGGCTATTACAAACTGTTACAAACCTAATTAGAACAGTAAGGTAACGTTTAAGTCTTACCCGTTGACTTTCAGCCAATCAGCATCCAGAATCCAAACAACTCTGTTTATAATTAGGTTTGGTGACTGGTGACACTCATGTCGAGTCCCTGTTGCCCTCCTGTGAAACCCTAGTGACAGATAAGTACATCTGAAGCAGCTTATAGGCTTGGCATTGCATGCTATGTGAGCAGTGAGCAGCCAAGTAAAAATGCAGGACAACCACAGACTATTGATCGGGGAAGATGGAAGTTGACAGCTTCTTTTCAGTGATATATTGTGCAAAACTGTGTTGCAATAAATGTGTTGTTATAGGGGGCTGCAGGTCTAACTGTCAACAATGAAGACTAGAATGGCTGGAATATCAATGTTTTTAACAATTTCTTTCTTATCTTGTTGGCCAATTTATGGGCATTAATATCCACTTAAACTGACTTAAAGTTTGTTGTGGCCGTATGGTGACTGGCCCGACTCTGTAACCACTGTCTGTCTCTGCCAAGGCATGTTGCTGAATGTTTATGTCTGTGGCATGACATGAGTTTGAGGCTGAGCGTTTTTACTCACAAGGAGGACAATGGAATTCCTGTTCATTTGAAAGGGGGTGTGAGTGATGCTATCCTGTACAGAGCAACAATGACCCTCACTATCGTTGGTGAGTATGGAACCCAGTGGCAGAGGATCTATGTGGACTCTAGACATAACATATAACTGCACGCTAACTGTCTCTTCTGGCGCAAGGCTGTTTACGATACTGATCAGTAATTGTGTATTGCATTTCATTACAGGAGCTGCATATGTCGTGTATGAACTGGCTTGTGCCGCTTTCCCCAAGAAGAAGGCGTAACTGCATTTCGCCTGTTTTACACGACGCCATGTCAGTTGTAAGAAGCGCTTTCCATGTAATCACGCAGTTAAGTTTTCCTGTCACAATCAATCAATCAATATTAATTTATTTTAACTGAGGATAATTAAACATGCCTCTCATTACTGTGTGTTATTTGTCTTTCATTTTGTATGTATGTTAATGTTTATTATTTTATATAATATACCATCCCAGACCACCTTATAGCATCCCAGACCACCTTACACCATCCCAGACCACTCAGTCTACATGTCAGGTCATGGTACACCATTATAAACTTTGACGGTACAGCCAGCCATCATAAAGCTTGTGACCACACAGAGCGTCATTTTCTGTTCATTTCCCAACAATTCAACCTGATGTTGAAATTCAGTGGAAACCCGACATCTGATCCCCTGGGCATGGTGAGGCGTTACATTTTCATTCGTTAATATGTCATTAATTTAGCAGATGCTTGTGGCCCAAATAACTTACTGTCGTGGTGTGAGTGTATTCATTTTTCGTATGGTCTCCCTGTGGGAATTAAAACCCACAGCCTTGCCCTCAAAAACTCTATGCACTTTCACAGTACGATATACAGGACAGGACTGCTTTATTTTAATCAGTCCCATTAAAGTCTGTTTAAATAAATTGCAGTGGTAGTCTACATCTGGTCTGGTATGTTTGTGTCAGCACATGGGCGGAGAAGAAATATGTTAGCGATTTGGTCCATGTCTGGTGTGCTACTAATGACACTCAGACTAAGGGAATGTATCAGTGCTGTGACTTAAAATTAGAAGTAGTACAAATGTTACTGTTAATGTTACAAATGTTATTCTTACTGAATATACACATACCTATCTTATTTTTAACACAGTCAGAAAGAGTACCATTGAGCTCCATACTGATAGTGTATTTTAACCAAACAATGGAAAACACTGGTATTTACTAACTAAGGTATGCACATATGTCCTAAGTGGGACCACACTTTCCCTGCATTAGCACAGCTTGGACCCGAGTCCATAATTATAATTTTTTTAAAGTACAAATATTCGTGATTGCATAAATCTTAACCCACTTTGATATGACACAAATAAGCGGTAGTATGGACAGTTGATTTCAGGGCTTACGCAATTAAAGTAATCTCTGTCAGTGTGTCACATGATCTTAGATTAAATATACTGTGAAGACCAAGGAGCTTTTGGTACAAGTACGGGAGAAAGTTCTGGCAAAGCACCAGTCATTGTTGGGCTGTGAACCTCAAAACTTTGAATGTCCCCTGGAGCATGGTGAATTCCATTATTAAAATAAAATGGAAACAATATGGCAAGACCACAACTCTGCTTCGAGCAGGTTGGTGGTCAGAGAAGCCACCAGGGTGCCAATGCCAACATTAAAGTTACCAACCCATCTCTCGGGTGGTAGAAACTGTCAAAGGCTATTACTGGATGCTTTCAGCAGGGCAATAAAGAAAAGTGGAATGGGGGTGAACTTATTATGCAACCTGTTGTATACAAGACATTTTTCAGAGAAAAATATGTTTTGCAATAGAAAGAAATATGGGCACCCATGATTTATATCTTATGTCCAATCCCTCTTTGCCAAGACACCGATACTTTGCCTTCTGTAATTTTTTAATGAGATCGAAGAACACGACAAATGGGGTCTTTGACATTTCCTCCACAGCACAAAATAAAAATCCAGCATTGGCCATCCCGTCGGACCGAAAGGTCTGGAAAATATACACAGATTGGGTGCTGTGCGACGGTGTAACACCATACGTTTTATAATCCAGTCATTGTGCATCATTCAAAAGTACGCTGCGGTCGACTTCAACACAATGGTCTATGACTGGGTGTCAACAAATTTAGCAGAGAGAAAGAGTGTCAGGAAATGAATCATGCATGTAAGCCTAACTAGTAACGGAGATGTGAGGCCAACGGGGAGACTTGCTTTTGGCAGTGAGGCCCTTTCCTTCCCCAGAGTCAGATGATGATGCTGTGAAAACATTGATTTTCATGTCTTGGTGTGCAATTTGAAGTGTTTGTTTGTGCAATGACTGGACATCCATTCTGACTTCCTGTGATTGGGCTCACATTAGTCAGCAAATACACTCTGCATTTTCACCTGCTGAGGTGACAGCATTGTGTCACCGGAAGGGAATCCAGGCAATTATGTTAGAATGAAAAGGAATGTGATAGGAGCCAAGCCTGTCTAAAAATATATAGAGGAAAGCCTAACTCAGTCTAGTACAAATTTAACCATGAGATACAATCTACTACGCCAATCAGAGACACATGGTTTGCATCCGTCAATAATTCCCAAATGAATATACTGAACCTGGGCAGTAAAAAACAAAACAAAAGAATGGACCCAGAATGTTACCCTATGAGTTGTGCAAAGTGAGTAGGACATTATTCCAAATGACTCCCAGCTGTAATGGCCATTCTCCCCACTTGCATTCAGAACAATGGAAGAGTTGTGTGGGCACTTTGTAGAGCATGGCACTTACAGTAACAGGTTTGTAGCATTCATTCACACTGCTCAAAAGTTTTAAAATAAATGACAAAAGAGAAAAATCCCACCGCCACCACCATGTCATAAGAACCACCTAAGAACGTTTTTGTTGTTGGTCAACAGCCTAAGTGTTTCAGTTAAATTTTAAGCGATACCTGCTATTAATGAAGCATGTTACAAAACAATTTGATTTGATCGAAAAGGCCTAAACATCTACCAGTGTCACTTATTTGTATGTCTATATATATTGAGATCATGTACTTGTTTAGATACTGATACGTGAAATATGATTAAAATGCATCTAACATTGTAATCTTAAAATAATGAAATGATGCACCATGTATTACAGGTCCAATGTGCCTCTTGAAACACTAGAGGGCTATGTCTCCAAGGGGATCGAAGGGTTTCACCATAGATATGGTTAGGAGACCTGATATAAGAAACGCGTCCTAACGTGAATTTAGCCGTTGAAGGCATACTATGATGCACTTGGACTAACCAAGTTCCCCTCAGATGACCCAGCTGGTCATTGGCTAATTCTTGACTAATGGCTGTGATGCTTAGAAAGGATTTGCCAATGAATAATACTGAAATGTAGTACTGTATTAACGTGGAGTTATTTGCGCTGGCCATGCTGGAACGGACCTTAAAATTGAATGAATAAACTGGTGAAACAGACTAAATTCCATACGGCAAGTCTATCCCAGGAATAATTTCGTCTGAAAAGGGTGACACGAGACCTACTGTCTTTCTCTAATTCACTTCCCAGTAGCAATTAATGAAACGTTCATTATAAAAAAATGTCAAACTTGTCTGTTGGGCTGTAATTTGTATTCTACAGACGAGGATGGATTGGTTTTACTAACTTCAATTGAATGCTTTTGGCAATGTTCAAAAATTCTGAAATGTAATAGCATACATAACCCTTTTTCTTTTGCCTGTATAATTATGATTTCTCATTCTACGACAATTTCTGATTGAAATTTCAAAGGCCTTCAATAATATATCAAAAGATTATTATTAGCATTTATATACTGACATAAATCACATACGGGCTCTAAAACGCGGTCACTGAATAGACCTAAATGCTTTGGGGCTGTTGAAGATTTTTCCATTGTTCCATGTTTAAAAAAAAGTCTAAACAGCTGCCAGTAACACATCTCCTGGTTACCAAACGCAGATGCTATCCCTTTAATGTGTAGCGGACTTGTGAATAAAACACACAGAGGATTATTTCATTGTAAAGGAATGTCGAAAACTATGCAAAGTTTCCAAAAGTATATCCCGAAACTGAGAGGCTGCAGATCAACCCGTGGCAGAATTCCACGCTTGCTGAGTGTCGTAAGAGCTTACGGTAGTAAAGAGAGAGTTGGGAACAGCCCCCTATTAAGTAGCAGATAGTGTAGAGTCTTCCCACTTGAAAAAGTCTTCTTATCTGGGACCTCCGCAAAAGGAGCACTAAGTTTTCGTCTGTGCATTGGCTAATTGATTCTCCTCCCTTGAAACTTTTTATTCATCATTACGCAGAAGGGCATTTCTAAAGAGAGGTTATTGTTTTTCTGTGCTGATATCAAACTTGGGAAACAACATTTACACAGGTCAGTACTGAATTATATTAGTATGGATTGATTTTGGCTACTGCTTAGGCTGTCCTGGAGGGTGAGATGGAGAAAAGGAGAGATGATGAGTTGCTCTCCTGGAGGCCAGAGAAAAAGTATATCCCACGACCGCTCTAAGCAAGTGTTTTATTATTTGGCTTTGTGTAAACTATGTTGATTTGAAATGAATAAAAGCCCGTAGTTACTGCCTCAAAACAATAAAGTCGTGCGTCTTGGAGTCATGGGCAAGGGCTGGATATTTGCCTGGTTATTCGAGGTATTATTAATCAGATAAAATTTGATCAAATGCATTCGTAAGGTAAAGCTACTTTAATTTGAGAAGAAACAAGATATTGATACATTTTGATTGTACAGATTTCAAATTTTCACGTTTTTATCAACCGCAGAGAGCGTGCGATTAAAATAGCCCGCATAAAGCACACCTGCATTCTTGTTGCTTTTTGACATTTATTTGGAATATGTGATGTGAAATTGCTACCATACATTCCGTTTTCTTTGGGCGTGTACACGTGTGTGAAAGATTCTGGCTTTCGAGTCTTGAGTCACTTTTTTCCCCATCTCCATCAATTCTTACGCATTCCTCAAGGCAAGTTTTGACTGAATGGGGACAGCCTTTTCTGATCAGACACGGCAGGAGGCGCGCTTATCCACACAATACTGCGTTGAGAACTTTAAGTGCAGCTGATTTGAAACCACAGTTATTTGTTTAAATGAGGTGGAAGATGTTTCTATATCCCCGGATCTCATTATAAATTGAAATCGTTTTCGAAGATTTTTAATTACGGGTTAAATTGGGACAATATGCCAGTTTATCAAGATAATAAGTTCAACCTATAATGGTCCGGCCTTTTGAGGCATCCTGATAGTCTTTTAAATGATCGATGTTGCCTGTAGGTATTTGGGCTGTTTTTAGGCATAGGGTTTGTGTGGAATACTGGAGCATTTACTAGAGTCGTGCCTGTTCCTTTTGTAGCCCCATTCATGTTCTTCTGAGCCAGTGACAAAATGAAGATAAAGCTGTCTTTGGCAGCGACTGCCTTCCTTGCTGTGCTACTATCCTCCGTCGAGGCCCAAGAAGGTAAAGTTACCCCTTAACCGCCAGTCTTTTCCTCCCTCCATCCCCTCCAATTTTCCTACTGTTGATTAAACACATCTGAATGAAAATGTACAGCCTCCTCAGCGCCCCCGACCCGTCTCTGTTTCTTTCTCTGTCTGAAGCTGATGGTGTAGGTTATGTTCATGATGGTAAAATTGCAACACATTGGTCAATACGTTATTATCACCAATAAATATTTGCTGAAAGAAAAGGTCAACAAGACATTTTGTATTTGTATTTCTTACATGCGCATATCCTCGGTAGACTACTGGATTGGTTTTGTGTCTATGAAATATCGGTTTACTATCTAAATAGCTTTTTCATCCAAATGTTTCTAAATATTTTAACAGGTTGACTTGACTTAAAAAGTACTTTAGCATGGTGTAGGTTAACCCAAATATTAAAAGTTTTTGATAACGGAAGATATTTTTCATACGAAAGGTACGTTTGAAATCGAAAATGTGAATTCCTCAAGTGAAAGTGGAACAGGCTCCATAGCAGCCTAGAAATTGTTCGCGGGGGATTATCCCTCAGCAGGGATAGATGCAGTGATATCTGTCCTCCGCTAGGAGGGGCACTTAGTTGTACTTGCATAATCATTGTCTAGCTCTCTATTGAATGGGGGGGAAGTTCATCTGGTATGTTTTTGCAAAGGAACTAGGTAATGATTAAGGAATTAGGTAAAAAAAATAAAGTTAGGAGGTAATTCCTTAATTTTGCCCGTTATGAATTAAACTATAGATGTGATACTGTATTACAATAAGATAAATCTAAAATAACTGAGAACTAAAATTTATATTTCCAATGTAATTTGGAAAAAACAGCACTTGAGGCCAATTTTCCTCTTTGTGTAATTTTTTTCTGATGAATCAGTAAGACAAAATGTATTTTACATTATTTTCCAGAAACAATTAGATTGAGTTTGGAGCATTTCTTCCAAAGCTACAATAGCCATTCATATAGAATACAGATGCAAGAGCTTTATTTAACATACTAGGAAACTGGTAGTCAGTTACATTTTCTGAGGGAGACACTTTTTTAAATAAATTCTCTGGCAAGCTGCCATGCTCCCTGGAAAATGGAGGTGGTAGGAATTCCAGTCAAAATTGGTTGACATTGAATCACATAGATTTTTATACAGTACAAGCTATCACTATTAATGTGGACCATCAAGCAATTTGATGAATCCCATATGTTTTAGGACAACTGGGGCTAACAAAAGAAATGTTGGATGAATCTTTAGAATATGACTGCATTTTCATTGTCCCAATAATCATATTGACACAAGAAACTGTATGTCAAAGATTTCAGTCTAAAGGAAAATCTGAAAAATATCAGGTATGAGCAAACAATTAGCTGTGATTGTTTGCACAAAATCACATTATTTGCCTCAGTCATTCACTGAGTCTTTAATTAATCTATTGCAGCTTGTGTCAGAAATGGTTACAGAAGACACATAGGCTTTGTGTTGTTGTGAGTAAAACCTTTCAGTGATTGGGTCATAGTCAGTAATAGCTTCAACTGTTGAAAATCCAGAGCCAAATTCTCTGAAGAAAATTATTTCAAGATGCACCAGGAGCATTTCTCAGTTTGTCCCAACCGCTAATAAGGTTACTCACGTAAGCACGGTTCTGTGAACACCCAGAATGCCGCACATACTTCTGACCGAGGAAAACACCACACCAAAGATGGTTTAGTATGAAGATGGATGCAGTCAAGAGCCCAACTGAACTCACAACATGGGCAATAGAAGAATGACTGTCTTTATCACACAGTCAAAAACTTTGACCTAACATAGTTGATATTCATCAATCCGTCTTGATTTTTTTTATTGTATGCGGGCCCAGAATGTAGTTAACTTGTCTGGTTTTGATATCTTTGGCAATTTTTTTATAGTTGAAAATTGTTGTGTTCAGGTTGAGAAGAACTGACATCTCAACCTGAAACTGCTACATCCTGCCACCCATTTGTGTATTTATATAATTGCAAGCATGCATACATTTGTTGTTGCACTAAAATATTTTCTATCTGTAACATTGTGGATTGGTATTGTTGACAGAAACATGGATTAAGGTTGACCTTCATACCAGCATCGCACTTTGATTTTTACATTGACTTAATGGTAAATACACATACACAAAATTGCTTTAATCTACTCTAATTTTGCTCAGGGGCACTGAGAAGATTCACCATCTTCCCACCAAGTTATCCTTCGCCTACAGTTTTACACTGATTAAGCAAGTCGGTTAAGGTAGCTATTTTACAGGGTACAGGCTAGGACCTTGATGGCCAGTACGGTCAATGGTCATGACCTGTGTGTGTGTGTGTTATGGAGGAGAGAGTGTTACGTTATGATTGCGATGAGCCCATTTGGAAACGGACAAGGAGCAGACCATGGTCCTTGAGTTGATCTGCCAGGTTGGTGGTTCTCATTTATGATATTGTCTACTGGACAAGCTTCGCTCAGGTCATTTGCTGTGCAACCGTGCCTTCAATGTGTCCTGGGTCATGGCTTTTCAACAATATTTTAGAATGATATTCTTGAGCCCCATAGGTTTTCCTATTCAGAAAACACAACCGGAACTCATTCAGCAATAATGCCAAGCACCACTATCACATATCCACTTATCTTGCTAAAGTTAATCAAAGTTAATTTGACTCCTGTAATATCTATCCACAAATGCAGTAGCTACTTTTTTGTCATGCTCTTCACACATTGGATTATTCCAATATAGAGAACTTAACACTACGAGGCTATTTTGAAAAAAGAGAGATCCTATCCCCCCCGTCAGATGAATATCATTTTAAAATATTAATAAAATATTGTTTCTGGTCTGTCTTGTACATGGAAACTTTTGTCCGGTTCCATAAGTTGTTATAAACAACTTTTCATGTACATGTGCATGATCTTCAGTCCATTTGGTATGACCATTCACATTCAGTTTGTTTACATTTTTGTAATTTTGTTTTTAATTTGTATGATAATAATAATGATTATAATAAAATGTAGATTCCTCTTAATGCTGGAGAGTTTTGAAAAGATGTACACAAGCGTCTTGAACGGCA
The DNA here is from genome assembly GCA_016801105.1 of Esox niger. Taxonomy (NCBI): domain Eukaryota; kingdom Metazoa; phylum Chordata; class Actinopteri; order Esociformes; family Esocidae; genus Esox; species Esox niger. The sequence continues at coordinate 11,088 of JACXGJ010002703.1, read as the reverse complement.
ATTGTGTATTCTTTTATGAGGTTTGCAATGGATGGCATTCATACACATGGGGTTAATTAAAAGACCCGCTGTACAGAAGGGCTGTGTGGTCATAAGGGGGCCTTTACACAACCATGGTTGAAAAGGTATGAGAAGACTCCATTGTAAAATCAATGCCACAAGTTTTATGGAAAGTCTATATTCCTGTTTGATTCAGTTTAGGCATGAGTTAGGTTGAGTTTATCAGCATGCAAGACGAAAGTCGTTCCGTGTGATTTTCTCTGTGACCTTTGATATTTGTTGTTGACAAACTGTGTCATGTCCTTACTATATGTGCTTGAGTTTGTTGACTGTGTTTGAACGGACATGGTTGGACAGCTCAAACGGATGCCATTTTTTTGAAAAATGGCTGCTCGTGTGTCAAATGTAATGCGCCTCTTGTCATCTCCTGCTGTTTGCCCCAACAATGAACATATAACTTCAACCTTGAAGTGTTGGTCGTTGGGATCATTACCTATGCCTTTCTGATGAATACACGTATTTAGCATAGCGCTGGAATTAAAATTTGCTACTTTTTCTTTTTGCAGTTGAACCTCCATCAGATTTGAGATTTAAGATTTTAAATGAAAACACAGTACAGATGACATGGACAGCACCATTAACACGGATAGAGGGTTTCAGGATACAAGTGGCCTCAGAAACAGGTGGGTGGTTTGTATTGCTGTGGTCAACCTCAACTTCACTTCCACTGCAACAATACCTACATGTACAACAACAAGCAATTGGTGCTACTGCCATGGCGAAACAAGTATTTATGGGAACATGCAAACATGTTATGCACTTAAAGCCTAAGATTACCATGGCATGCATTGCTATATTGTTTATTTTTCAGTTTATTCCTAACTTGATACTTTGCCGTTTCCATAGACGAACCAACAAAAGACATAACCCTCCCTGCCACTGCCACTAAAACATCCATCACAGATCTGACTCCAGACAAGGACTATGTAGTAACAATTATCTCATACTCTGGATCACAGGAAAGTCTGCCCATATCAGGACAGCTTACAAGTGAGTCACTTACCATCACATCTGTTGTATATATCATAGTACGTAGACTAACAATGAATGAAGTGTGTCACTTATCATCACATCTGTTGTATATATCATAGTACGTAGACTAACAGTGAATGAAGTGTGTCACATCACATCTGGCATATACTTAACATTATATGTAGACTGAAAGGGAATTAATTGTCTTTCTCTGACACCCAGAAAGCAAGGTTGTGTCCAAAATGGCAGCCCTTTCCCTACTGTCCCCAGTCAAGTAGTACACTACTTGGAGAATAGGGTATGACTTGGGACACATTCCCAGATTCTTACATCACTTGTTAAAGATTCAGACTTTCTACAGAAGATAATGGAAATGCGTGGGTCAGGCCAGCCCCCATTCCAAACGGACCAGCGTTGACAGTGTGCAGTAATGTGATATGAACTGCTTGTTGGGGGGAAGCCTATTTGGCACGGTCCTGTGCAAGGCCAGTTTGGGTCTTTAGAGATGAGAAAACGGCCGGAACTAATCGGTACATTACTTTGTCATTTGGGAGTCGGCTGCTTGCCTGCTTATTGTGTCTGCTGGTGTATGTATTACAGATGCTTACATCAGATATCTAGACTGTTTGACTGTGGGTCATTCAAATATCCTTTGTGTTTTACTTTTTTCCCATGCTGTTAAATTGGCAAATTACTCTGATAATGGAGATTTGTGTTATTATATCATTTTATGGCTTGACTAACAGATCATTTGATTGGCTATTGTTTTTCAGTACAGTCAAGTGGCACAGCACAAGGAGGTCCCAGGAAACCACAAACTACAGATTCAGTCAGTAAGTACATTGCTCACTTGTCTTTTTTCAGACACGAAACAGTTAACAAAATTTTCCAGTCGGTTCTTAAGCTACAGTCTTTCTCATTTCTCATCCTCCGCCTGGGCTCTTTCCATCAGTGTGCGGTCAGCTGCACAGTGGAGGGAGTTTCCACATATTAGTCCATTCATGGCCTCACTTTATAGCCAAGTCAGTATTTTGCCTATATAAATCTTGAAAATATTGGTCATTAAGCTGGTGAGCTGCCTTTTATGAAGCCCGCATGCGATTGTGCCGAGGGGGGGTGCGCATGCTCAGTGCGGCGGTCAGTGGTGGGGAGTTTACAGCTGTGTCAGGGGGAGGGGCCTCTGGGGCTGGAGCTGAAGTGTAAAGCCTGGCCGAGTGCAGTGGAAATCATTACAGACACAGCTCTTTACAAGAGCACTGACCACACCCCCAATGATGCATGTGACCCGGGACCGCAGTTTTCCCCCAGAGGCTACTTTTCCTTTTTACTGTGTATTTACATATTTGCCCAATACCACACTTCGTATTGTTTTCTTTTGGTCAATGACACAGCTTCTAGAACTTAGGGAAACAGAACACGCTTCTGTTCAGAAAATGTGCCTTCAGGTCGAAAACACGGCCCATCTCCAGTGTGTTCCTTTCGAGCTCTAATCTTCTTGACCACTCCTCTGCCAGAGTGCTCGTTCAGTGCCCTCGCAGATGTGGTGTTCCTGGTGGATGGTTCGTGGAGCGGTGGAAGAGAGAACTTCAAATACATCCGTAGCTTCATCTCTGCCATGGTGGGTGCCTTCGACATCGGGGAGGACAAGACCAGGGTCGGAGTGGTGCACTACAGCACTGACACCAGGACTGAGTTTAATCTCAACCAGTACATGAAACGGGGGGAACTTCTAAGAGCCATCAACACACTCCCTTACAAGGGTGGCTACAGAATGACAGGTATCCAACCCCCGTAGACGGTGCCCGACTTCACCCTAATACAGTACACAACCACCTGTCCCTTCCACAGCTTTAAATTGACAGCACAGCAAGAGTGGACGAAGGATATTAATCTGAGCACCGTGTTGATGTGCTGCTTTGCAGGTGAGGCCATGGATTATCTGCTGAGAAACATGTTCTCTGAGGCCAGCGGTGCCAGGAATGGGTTCCCGAAGGTGGCCGTGATCATCACCGATGGAAGGTCTCAAGACCCAGTGGAGGCGATTGCCAAGAAACTCAGGAATATGGGGGTGGAGATCTTCGCCTTGGGTAGGTGACTACAGGCTACACTGTAAACATGTTATTGTTTGATTCAATGTTCGATTGTGAGGCAATGACCTGCAATAGGATTGTGAGTTTGCTTAACAATACATGTTCAACCAACAACTCAAATTGTAAGGCTTACAGTTTATATATGATGACAGTAAGTTGAAGTATCCAAATCACATAACAGTTTGTAGGATCTAGAATGATAAAGGTTTTTCTTATTCCATGTCGTAATTTTTTCCATCTGTAGTTATGACATGACTTTTGAAAAATGATTCCAAGTCCAGCTGGTTGTTCTTGAATGTAGAAAAGAAGCAAAGACCTCCTGCTACATTTAAAATATTTATTGATCATTTTTATCTGTAAAACTCAAATCCAGAGGAACTACGCAACAATTAATTTATAGATTCACAATGATGTGCCCACATTGAACATTTGGGTGTATTTTGGTTATAGCAGTTAACTCCTAATTAAGATTGCTTAAACCGTTCTGATAGGAGTTCAGAATTACTTTATTATACCACATTAATTTTATGCCAACTTTCTATATTTTATGTCCAATGTAGGTATCAAAGGAGCAGATGAGGACGAGCTAAAACAAATGGCTTCAAAACCTTATAGCACCCATGTCTATACTGTCCGCGACTTTGAACTCATCAAGAATGTGCAGAAACAGCTTATTACCCAAGTGTGCTCAGGGGTGGAGGATCAACTCAACTCGCTCGTAAGCGGAGAGGAAGGTAAAATGCAGTTTTACAACTTGAATGTTGGAAGTGGTTTTGGTGTGGACGAATTCAAAGAAATACTATCAAACGCTTTTCTGTGTTGATTTCCTGGTTGTGATTGTTTCTGTTACAGTTGTTGAACCACCTTCGAACCTCCAAGTCGTAGAGGTTGCTTCCAAGTCAATGAGGGTGATATGGGACCCCTCCGTGGGAGATGTGTCTGGTTACAAGCTCCAGCTGATCCCTATGATGGCCGGCAGCAGGCGCCAGGAAATGTACGTAGGCCCCGGTCAGACCTCCATGATGGTTCGAGACCTGTCCCCTGACACAGAGTACCAGGTCAGCCTGTACGCTCTCAGAGGCCTGACTCACAGCGAGCCCATCGTTGCCATGGAGAAAACTGAACCAATCAAAGTGTCCCTTGGTGAGTCTACTGTACACGCAGCAATGCAACTTCTCGTGTCGCATCATAATAATCCAAGTCATTGTTATAGTCCATTCAGTGTCTGATTTTGTTGTCACATGACAGATGTGTTTGTGTCCCCTTGCCAGAATGTTCTCTTGGAGTGGACGTGCAAGCTGATGTAGTCCTTCTGGTTGACGGGTCGTACAGCATAGGACTGTCCAACTTCGCCAAGGTCCGAGCTTTCCTGGAAGTGCTGGTGAAGTCTTTTGACATCGGACCGGACAAGATCCAGATCAGTTTGGTCCAGTACAGCAGGGACCCTCACACAGAGTTCTACCTGAACACCCATCGTGACCTGAGTGCAGTGCTCAAGGCGATTCGGACGTTCCCCTACCGCGGAGGCTCCACCAATACCGGTAGGGCCATGACCTACGTCAGGGAGAAGATCTATTTGGCCAACCGGGGATCGCGGCTGAACGTGCCCCGTGTCACCATCCTCATCACGGACGGTAAATCGTCGGACTCCTTCAAGGACCCGTCCACCAAGCTGAAGGACGCGGATGTGGAGATCTTTGCCGTGGGCGTGAAGGACGCCGTGAGGGCCGAGTTGGAGGCCATAGCCACTGAGCCCGTGAAGACCCATGTGTATACCGTGGAGGACTTTGACGCCTTCCAGAGGATCTCGAAGGAGCTCACACAGTCTATATGCCTGAGAATTGAGCAGGAGCTCATTAACATCAAGAAGAGAAGTGAGTAGTAACATTTCAATATCTGGACGATGGAGTCATTATTTTCAACCAGTAAACCCAGGCCAAGTGTTCTAAGAAAAACTGTTGGGTAACTGTAGGTAATGAATGTCTTCAGAATTTCTTGCAAACAAGTAATATGAAAAATATTTGTTTACGTCAATGATGTGAATGGAGATAATGGCAGAGCGCCCGGAATTACTAAAGTCTGTTTATGGAATTATCCATGATAAACAAAGTGCTTGCATTACAGTAGGCAAGATGGGTTTTTTAAACTGTTTAATGTTGAGGACCCCTCAAATACTGAGCCCCAGAATGATATGTTAGCAAGCCACAAAACTGGTTCCTGGGAGCTCTTCAACAACTACCAATGATTACACCATCAAACATTTTGCCATGAGGCCGAGAGAGAGTTGCAGTTTTAAAACAAATATCCTGCTAAATGTTCTGCTGTCAAATAGTAATTCTAATTTGGTTGAGGCCGAGTGTCCACCAGTAATTAGCCCTTGAATGTGATACAGACAAGCGCAATGGCTATTTCATTGCGGGTTGATGAGAAAAACAGCTGCTTGATCTTTCCAAACGTATGTTTTGTAGGTAATTTTTTTAATTAAATATTCATGTTTTCAACACCCTGAAAGATTTGGGTAATTTCATTATTCTTTTACCTTTTTATAAAATTATTTTATAATTTTGAAAAGATGATTTAACATGTATTTTCAGAGCAGACAATTACGTTCCGGTGGACATCAAAGTTAGAACTAAGGCTTAAATAATTGAAATGTCAAAAATATTTTCATTTCATTTAAGGCATTTTTGGGGGCATTTTAGGGAGTAGTAAGTATGTATGTAGAATGTGCAATTAGGACAAATAGGTTTTTAAAACATGCTTTTAGATACAAATAAAAAAAAGTTAGGACACTGTGTAACATCTAAAGAAAAACACAATGCAATAATTTGCAAATAATTTAAACACTCTATTCAATAGAAAACAGTACAAAGAAAACATGTTGAAACTGAGAATGTATGCCCACATTGAATTTGATGCCAGTGACACATTAAAAAAAATCTGGGACAGGGTTAAAAAAAGACTGGAAAATTTAGGTATTGCTAAAAAACTTGGTGGAACATCTCACAACTAATTTGGTAAATTGGCAACAGGTCAGTAACATGACTGGGTACAAAAAGAGCATACCAAAGAGGATGAGTCTTTCAGAAGCACAAATGGATAGAGGTTCACCACTCTATGAAAGACTGCGCAGGAAAAAAGTGCAACAATTTAAGAATAACGTTTTTCAATGTAAAATTGTAAGGAGTTTGGGGATCTCATCATCTACGGTACATAACATCATTAAAAGATTCAGAGAATCTGGTGAAATCTCTCCAATATTGGATGGTCGTGTTCTTCGGGCACACAGGCAGCACTGCATTAAAAACAGACACAATTCTGAAATGGAATTCACTGCATTGGCTCGAGAACACTTCTGAAAATCACTGTCTCTGAATGCAGTAGGTTGCTACATCCCAAAATGCAAGTTATAACTCTACCCTGCAAAGAAGAAACCAAACAAGATCCAGAACTGCCACCACCTTCACTGGGCCCGAGAAGTAGAAATTGACTGAGGGGAGTAGAAAACTGTCCTGCGGTCTGGTAAATCAAAAAATATATATATTTTTGGGACTCATAGATGCAGTGTCCTGTAGACTAAAGACGAGAGGGTCCCATCTGGCTTCTTATCAGTGCACAGTTCAAAAGCCAGCAGCCATGATGGTATAGGGGTGCATTAGTGCACATGGCATAGGTGACTGTTAAAGTTGAACAATATATACACGTTTTGTAGCCAAATATCCTGCCATCCAGACACCGTCTTTTTCAAGGAAGACCTTGCTTATTTAGACAGCGCCAAACCACATTCTGCACATATTACAACAGCATGGCTTCGTAGTAAAAGAGTCCGGGGGCTAAACTGGCCTGCCTTCAGTCCAGACCTCTCACCCATTGAAAACATTAGGCGCAATATGAAAGGAAACGTACAATAAAAGAAATCAAAAACGACTGAGCAGCTGAAATCCTATATTAAGCAAAAATTAAAAAACATTTCACTTTCAAAACTTCAGCAATTGGTCTCTTCAGTTCCCAAACCCGGCATGTATTATTCCCAAGACAATAACATTTCTCAGTTTCAACGTTTGATATGTCACCTTTGTATTATTTTCACTTAAATCTAGGGATAAATTGCATTCTGTTTTTATTTGCATTTTACACAGCATTACAACTTTTTTGGTAACAGGTTATATGAGGGACCATTCCAATATTTACATTTTGCACCAATGTAAAAAATTATTATGATTTTTTTCCTGAGGAATAACTCAAATGACTACACTGACCAAGACGGTCTGTGACCTAGTAAAAGGGAAAACCCTGCGTGTAGGGAACAGTTAGATCCTTGTGGGGCTCAGCTGGGACTCTCATGTGAAAGTATAACGCCAGAATGAATCACTCTGTATTACATGGCTGAAAGGTGTTCATCTTTGCCAGAGCATTGTGTAACTCACAAGGTTGGATTACCTGACTTAACCCTTATATAAAAATCTATCATGACAACACAGAGTACCGTAAACACAAAAAACAACACAGGAATTTTGAGAAACAAAATACAGATCATGCTTAAATCTTAATAGTAATCTGTTATCTCCTCCAGGCCTACTACCGCCAACGTCCTTGAGTTTCTCTGAGGTGGCCCCAAGGAGCTTCAGAGCCACGTGGGAGAACGAAGCCCCCAACGCCCTGTCCTATCTGGTCCAGGTCAGACCGGCTGCCGACACCAACGGGGACTTTGTGTCCATGTCCGTGCCTGGCAACACATTCAGCGCTCTGCTGCCTCACCTGGCGCCCGCCACCCGTTACGAGGTCAACGTCTTTGCCCAGTATGTGGAAGGAGACAGCTTCCCTCTGAATGGATTCGAGACCACGCTAGATGGTTGGTGCCGTCAGAAAATAGTACATGTGAATCGGTTTAATGCCAATGCCAAAATGTCTAATATTCCTGTGACCTATCACTCTACTCTGTCACAGAACAAGGTCCCGTGCGCAACCTGAGGGTCTCTGAGGAAACGGCCAACAGTTTCCGGGTGTCATGGGGAGCAGCACCTGGTGCTGTGGTTCGGTATCGTTTGAGCTATGTGCCGATCAGGGGCGACAGCCCTACGCTGGAGACAACCACCTCAGGTGATGAGACCACCATCGTGCTGCCGCAACTTCTCCCCAAGACGACGTACCACGTATCCGTGGTGCCGGAGTACGAGTCAGGCCCTGGCCCGGAGATGCAGATCGACGGCACCACCAAAGAAGGTGACTGGGTTTCTGTTTGCTGAACTGGTCTCACTGGGTTCCATTTACAGTCTAACTTATCCCAGTACCCGGACCTCACTGGGCTCAAAACAGGCCCTCGCTTCACCAACATACCCAACTCTGTTGTTGCACTGCACCCAGAAGGGGTGTGAATATTTTTGGTTTTTATTTCCGACCTGATCATGTCCTACTGAGTTATTGTTATCTATACCAGTGCTATTATGTTATTAGATATTGTAATTATATTTTGTCTGGAAGCCAAACGTAGACATGCCAGTTGGGTTGGGATCTTTAAAGGGAGAATTTTCTATAAATACTACCAAAGGTGTCTGAGAGGAATCAATGTTGATTAAGCTTTATTATACTGGAGCAATGGGCTGAAGTAAATAACCAAAACCTTACTCCTATTTACCACAGCAACCACATTCTTCTCTGTGATTATCAGTGCTTAGAGCAGTGAGTGTCCACAGACTTCCAGCACCTTTAAATAAAGCAGCTGTTTGTTTCCAGAGCCATCTAGTGTAGAACGTATCCCAGCCTGTGTCTCTTTGGCATCCAGCACCACGCTGTCTCCAAGATGGATTTATGTTTTTTCGCAACTAATATTCACTGTGTCTTTCCAAAAATAACATGTTTCCGTAAATATATGACTGGATTAATGACCACTTGGTGTCTTTCCAGTCTATAGACACCATCAAACAGGCACCTAAGTTAATTGACCATAGCCATAAACAACACGCTCTGCCCAAAAGCTCCTGCCTTGAATGGCCCCTCATTAACAGCATGGCTTTTCCGCTCCATTTCTCCCCCAGCACGGGGCTCGCCACGTGACCTGCGGGTCTTCAACCAGACCGTGTCCACCATGAAACTGTCGTGGGTGGCAGCGCCGGGCCACGTGCTCCAGTACCGCGTCGGTTACCGTCCTTCAGCAGGGGGCGCGACGAAGGAGGTGTCAGTGAAGGGAGATAACACTCAAGCCCTCCTGAAGAACCTGCAGCCCAATACTGAGTACGACCTGACTGTCAGAGCACGCTACTCCTCTGGCCTGGGGGAGCCTCTGGAGGGGAAAGGAACCACGCTGGAAGGTAAGCAGAGGTCAAAAAATTGGTAGATTGTGTACGTGAAGGGCTTGTTACTGACAAAAACTGTTATTAATGAGCCTGATCTTAGTCTGGGTTTATGGAGTGGGCTGTATGAGTCAACAGCATGTTCATTTTGTGCGAAGGCCTGAAAGTTGGCTGCCATGGCGTCATTAACACTGGAAATCTAGAAAATCACAAAAAAAATGTAAGTGTTTAAATAGTGTTTAACATAGTTTGTTGCAGAACAGTGATTTAGAATGTAAGCAATCAGTTGAAAAATGACCCCAAAATGTTTTTTCCTTCTAGGAATGCAAACGTTTATAAAATGTAGAGAAAAACACATTTTGAAAATCACCAGTAAATCTAAACCGTTCATTACATTTTTCGGTACACAACATTAGACAAAATGTAACATACAATATTTGATGTTTTACAGGAATAAAATATCAAAAAAATTCAAGTAGTCTACAAATTAGAGTTTTTCTTAAGTTGCCTTGGTTTCATTTTCAAAAATGTATTTAAGCAAAGACATGTAAACCTAAATTAATATTGCAACTTAATAAGAGACATGAAGTTGACATGTTTTGGTTTTGACCAGGGTGATGTTTGGTTAATGAAAAGTTAAGGCCTTTGGAGATCATGCGTTGTCCCGTATAAAAATAAAAGTGGCTCTTGGTCTGAAAATGGTAATCCACTTCTACCCTGCACTTTTGAAATAATTTTCTTTAAGCATGTCCAGTGAAAGCAGATAGACTATGCACTTTGTTTTCATAGCAACACAATACAGACTTGGATACACTTTGTCCTGAACATAAATCAATAAAGATGGCTTTCGATGTCACTGTTCACTTGCTTACAACGGGTCCTTTCATAGGGAATTGACACAGATGATCTCATGCTGTTGCATCACCAATATTTTGTAAACAAGGTCGCTCAGCAAGCTGATCTCTATCCCTCTAGAGGCTGGAGATCATGTTGTGTGATTGTGCTTTGGCTCGAGGTCAAGCTGTTTGCCCCAGATTGCTGCAACTACAACGCTACCGTATTGCCTAATGAACTCCCCGGCTACAACACCGTCTCCATATCGCCTAATGAACTCACCGACTACAACACCGTCTCCATATCGCCTAATGAACTCACCGACTACAACACCGTCTCCGTATCGCCTAATGAACTCACCGACTACAACACCGTCTCCATATCGCCTAATGAACTCACCGACTACAACACCGTCTCCGTATCGCCTAATGAACTCACCGACTACAACACCAGAACGTATCTATCAGTGTGTGCTAATTTGAGAGGTCACAATTGGACAGTTGATCAACTAGTTCTGGTTCCGCAGTGCCTCGATCAGACATGACTGGAGATCAAACGACTGTATCAGTATCGGAGATAAGCTCTGGGGTAGAAATACAGAACAGCTGTACAGCTGGGCATGGGTGGGTCAGGTTGGAATGTGGCCTGGATTTGTTTTGGTGGGTGGAAGGTGTGGGGAATATGAAGTTCTGTGCCTTGTGAGGGCTTGCCTGGAATTTAATACACTAGTCGGCAAAGACTGAGTTGTTCAGCACAACTCCTCTGTAAGTTGGATTTGAAGGGTTTAGCGGTGACCTAGGGTGCTCCAACTAGCTGGGCCATTGCCTTCCTATCCCCGTCCC
>JACXGJ010002702.1:45474-62508 GCA_016801105.1 Esox niger | reverse complement strand
CCCCAGACCTGAATATTATTGAAAATCTGTGGTGTGACTTAAAGAGAGCCGTCCATGCTCGGAAACCATCAAACCTGAATGAATTAGAGGTGTTTTGTAGAGAGGAATGGTCCAAAATACCTCCAACCAGAATCCAGACCCTCATAGGAAGCTATAGGAAGCGTTTAGAAGCTGTTATTTCAGCAAAAGGGGGATCTACTAAATATTGAGTTATTTTTTTGATTGTAGTGCCCAAATTTATGCACATGCCTAATTTTGTTCGAACAATCATTGCACACTTCCTGTAAATGGTATAAACTTCGTTTCACTTATCAAATATCACTGTGTTTGTCTCCTATATGATATATTTAACTGATTTTTTTATCCTAAGAACCAACGATTTATGAAGGAAAATCATGGAGATTAACAAGGTTGCCCAAACTTTTGCAGACCACTGCACCAGGTTGACCAGGGATACCATCACAGCAACAACAGAGACCAGGTGGCAGTCCTCGCATTCCATCCATGCCAACAAAGTGACACAGTGGCATTATAAAAACAAAACTTGATTGCAACTATGTTAGCAGCCCAGTTAATTAATATCATTAAATACAGTCACTCATTCACTGTCATCATGGCTAGAAAAGGTAAGATAAACAGATACTCCATCAAAGTGAGCAATACGCTCCTGAGCTGGAAAATGTACTTTTTACTGGAAAAGAATAAAGCATGGCTTTGTGGCTGCACACTTCGGGAATACTTTGCAAAGCTGGGCTAACAATTAGCATTGCTATTAACCAAAGTTAACATAACATACTGGGCTGGACAATTGTTAAAACTAATTAAACTAAATTTGGTACTACCCCTACTACACAGCCAATCAGGAGTCACCACTGCCACTGTACCAACTGAGTTGAGCATCTAGCTTTGTTCCAGCCTCACTGTACTGACCAGCTGCACTGTACAAGTGAATAGGTACAGTTGGGGTTTATCAGTTCAAGGCAAGTCCCATTCATGACCTTTTCTTGTTAATGTAACACACCCTATATAGTTCTCCAGAAGGACTGGATGGACACCCACACTCCAGTTGACTTGATTAAATATGAAAATAAGAAGCACAGGATTAATAAGATGACGGCCATCAAACAATCATCTGTTCTCAGAATGTTCCTCACAGACTCATTTCATTAAAAGTGATCATACAGTGTTGTGTTAACCAGATTTAATAAAATACAATAAAACATACTTGCACAGTTAAAGAGATCAACAGCACAAGATGAATTAGAAGACAGAACAGCCATCAAACGATCATCTGTTTTCATATAAGTGGGAAAACACAATATATATTTTAGAAAAGAAGAGGCTTCAAGACACATGCATTTGACAGCAATACTAAGTAATAGTACAACCGTTTTAAAATATATTCTTCATCAGTCTGTGGCACTGCTCAGGTGTTATGAGAGCCCAGGTTGCTCTGATAGTGGCCTATAGCTCTTCTGCAATGTTGGATATTCAAATTTTACATGACCAGCACCTGTATGTATGCGTTGGATACAGAAAAATGCGCATTACGAATGCAGAACAATGACGTATAGGAAATGTGTGACGCAGTCGGTGGGCACGAAGCGTAAAAGAGGCACCATGTCGTGCGTAACACGACACTGGACAGTGGGGTTTAGACAAGATTACTCCGAGGTAGTGTCTATAAATCACTCTAATTTTCACTCCATGGCATTTAGAAAAAAGTTTAGTGCCCCTCTGATATCTTGTGTGACTCAATTAAATTCATCCAGGATACTCAAGTGTATCCTGACGCTAAATTATTTCACCACCTAAATTTGATTTCTTTCAAACAAGATCTCCTAAACTAGATACATTTACCTTTTTTTAAGAAAACCCTGTTTTCTCGGCAATTCTGGTTGTTGTTCCACGTTTACTTGATCGGTTATGTATAGTCGGTTGCCATCCAAACCTCCACAAGGAGTTGCAATAGGGCAATGAGGCAACGCAGCCATCTTCAGATACAATCATCCCCAACCTTGGAATCACAAAGATGCAGCTAACTGCGAGGCAATAGCATTTTGTGTTTGGGGGGGGGCTAACAATGCACCAGTCATGGCCTACCTTTGACCTACATAAAGCATAGGCAAGTGAGGATGGGAGACCAATCAGGTTGACACTAGGTCCATCCTATATATTCCTGGACATTTGTTTAGGTGTTGCCAGGGAACATAAAGCCCCTTTACTGTTGCTATACATGGTGGGGAAATGTCTTGTCAGTATAACGGATGTGACAGAAGCTCCAATATTTATATATTCATACGAAATAGTCAAAGACAAACACACCATCCCCAAGAGCATTCTGCCTCTGACATGTTTGATAACCCATCAAGGTCTGAAGAAGAAACAGGGGGAGTTCTTATGACAGCAGTCAAATAAGCATTGCCTCAACTGAGACAGAATTCGCTGATCATGTATGGTGTTCTTTCATTATAAACATCTTTTGAAGTTCTGGAGACACTTGTTGTGAGACTGATAACCGATAAGGAACCAGCCTGTTATGGCTAGTCATTTTGGCTACAAGCTAACCTTTTCATTTTATAAAAAACAGTGTCTGCCATGTTTTCAAATAACAGCCCTGCTGAAGGTGCTACAACACAGGCCAAACAAAAAGAATGGCCTTTAGTAGACTGAACTTTATTCCTCATCACTGTTGTTCTATTGCTTCTGTCATATATTGTCTAAGTACATCCCCTGCAAAGTTGTTTCTGTTTTTTACATACTTGGTCACATGGAAATAAGCGCTAAATTCCAAACACAGTCATTGATAAAAATATATTTTTAAGTAAAATAGAAATAGAATCAATAAAACCCACGGGTTAGTTTGGATGGATCTACTAGTCTTTACAAACTTGAATACAAATGTAATAACTTTGCTCCATCCACCCTACGCTTGGCTTGAACCCATGATCCTCTGAACAAAGAGATGTTACCCACCAAGTGTTGTTACACCAAGCATAGTCTTTCAGTACATTTTTATAAATTACATTACTTCCATCCGTCAATAGTGCTGAAGTAAAACGTACATATACGTTTGTCCAAGGACAAACATAAAAGTATTTACTTTTATATATGACTGGAATGTCTCTGTTCCTTCCATCCATCATCTAGCTCACTGTTCCTCATCCAGGGCACACAGGGTCTCTTTTCAGCTCCACAATTTCACCTGGACATGGATTTAATTTGTATCCATGATTTCAATGTTTCCCCAATGTTGTACATTGCAGGACAACAGAGATATGTTCCTGTGTAGAAAATGTCCATCCAATTTCACAAACAAAAAGTAGAAATTAGTTAATCCACATTAGACAATAAGCACACTCTACACTTGCACAGTACCACTGATCACAATTGAAGGGGCACTGTGCAGAATCCTGCCTCCAACATTTCAAAAAATGATATTATTTGTCTCCTTGCCTTACTGAACGAGACAAGAATTGTATTAATGGTTGAGGGTTGGAAGGATAGTACTGCACAGGTCTGAAGCAAGTAGGAGATTTCAAGTCAATGAAAACTGATTGACGGACAAGCGTAAAAATGTTAATGGGGAATATGTCAGGCACTCTGAACAATTTTGTAGCAAAAGAGTATTTGACTTCAGCTCGAATCTCTCCATGTACAGTATGTCTCTCCTTAGCTATACCCTCTTTATCAACAGTATGGCTCAAGTGCTTTGTGATTCTTTTCTATAATGAAAAGCACTATAGTAATTGAATACATTATTATCAACAGTATGCCTCTCTTTAGCTCCACCTTCTATCAACAGTATGTCTCTCTTCAGCCCTACCCTCTCTATCAACAGTATGTCTCTCTTCAGCCCTACCCTCTCAATCAACAGTATGTCTCTCTTCAGCCCTACCCTCTCAATCAACAGTATGTCTCTCTTCAACCTCCACCTTTTCTATCAAGAGCATGTTTCTCATCAAGTGTACTCACTTTATTAACAATATGTCTCTCTTCAGCTCCACCTTCTTAATCAACAGTGTATCTTCAACTTTAAGTATCACGTGTCCATTCAGGTGAGAATTCTATGCCTTAATCTCCATGACATTTCCTGAGGCAGTATATTATGATCAATGGTCATACTGTATCTTTCATTTCTCCTATATTTCTTCATTGATAGTGTTGTGAAAGTAGAATGGAAGAAAGTAAAAAGAAAATAATGAATGTGTTATTAAAGCAGATCCCTCATGGTAAGTGTTCTTCATGTCAACACCTCCCTTTTATTAATGATGATAGGCTTGTATGATGAATTCCCACATCACCTCTCTAGGCTGCAGACAAAGCATGTATGAAGCACAGGTGTACATGCAAACAAAAGACACACACACACACACACACACACACACACAGTCCCCTCACGTCCTTCCGTTCACTAAATGTGCTGACTGCCATGCAGACCTGGCTGCTGACATCACTCTATGCAGTGTGCTACTCCTTACAGCTCCCTGTATTAATACTGTCCATCAACATTACTTCTGCTAACACATCCTGGAGGTGTAATTCAAATCCCTACCAATTTTACAGTCCATCTAGGTAATTGAACAACAACATGGAACAAATACTTCATGTCTGCACACACCTACAATTCACGGTTGCTTTGCACTCACACAACTTAACCCAAGGTCTTTGTATATTAACAACACACATTCCAAAGAAAAACACAGCAGTATGAAATCAGGGCCTGGCTTATTATAAACACGACAACATCATGAATGAACTTTAGCTTTGAAACTTTCTAGATAATATACAATAAACCATATCATATGTAAAATGACTTGATTTGAGTATTGTATAAATCATATATATGATTTGTTTTCAGTATCTTACCTGCAATATGTCATATAGCTTCATATCGAAAGAGATAATTCAGCAATAGTGGCAATTTCTTGAAAATGTTTGTATGAAAGTATAAGAAACAGATCAGAGGTGTCTCGATTGTGTCGACAGAGAAACAAAACATGATGCCATTGTTGGTATATGTTTCAGATATGCCTGCTTCTTCTGTCCCTTATGCCCCAAGCCTGTTCTTCTGCAGTTAATATCAAGAGTCTGCGGTCATTGTAACTTAAGAAAATGGGGGTTCAAGCGAATTGTGCCTTTACCTCCCCCTCTTTCTCTTGTCTTCCGATACTTTCTGATGGCCCTGGAGCCTCTTCTCCAGCACTGAATTATAAATTAAGCTGTCAGGAGACCTACTGTTTATGAGCTTGGGGGGGTCATTTAAATTTAATTTGAAATGGGATTTCTCTTTGGGGTCTGTCTGCTCAGCAAAACAAAAGCGGGGAGAAAAGAAATCTTCGCCCCAGTTATGTGGTATCTCCATCAAGGGGGAGAGATATACCCATATGAAATGGGTCAGCCATGTGCATTGTTGTTGTTATGCTGCTGGCATGGTGGCAACCTACACAACAGAGGTGTTGGTCGGGTCTTCCACTAAGGGTGACGTGGTCTGTTGTGGAGAGGAGAACCATGGTCTGGTGTGGAGAGGAGAACCATGGTCTGGTGTGGAGAGAAGAACCATGGTCTGGTGTGGAGAGAAGAACCGTGGTCTGGTTTGTAGAAGAGAACCGTGAGCTGCTTCTGTCCCTAATGAAAATGTCCCTCCTGCTCATTGAAAGCACTCCAGAGCCTCAGGTTAGAGCAATGGGTTTAAAACAAATGCAATGGAAATATTCTCTAATTTCCAATGACAACACGGAAAGGTAAGCTTTGATTGGAGGATAGGTATTGCAGAATATTAAGAAAGATGGCTTCTTACAAACTGTGAACAACTGTGAAAAAAACGCCTACTGCTACAGATTGGGTCACTACAGCATAAGGCTATTGTCAGGATAGAGCTCGGGGCAAAATGTTTTACAGCCACAGTGTCGACAGATGTCTTGCTCTCATCTTCAAACTCTGCGGCAGAGGTGTCAGCGAGCTCTCACACAGTAGAGAACTGCCTGGGACATGTCACATGAACCGGACACAGGGGCAGTGGGAGGAGGGGCAGGGCCAAGAGCTCCATGCCCCCAGGGTGACAGATCAGTCTGAAGATGGAACAGGGTTAGCCTTGTTTCTGGTGCCTGATGCCTGGGGCCTGGAGCTTGGACTCTGTGTCCTGGACTAGCATCGAGGTCTCTCTCTCTCAGTCACACAGAGCAGGCTCAACTGGGGACAGCTCAGAGGGTTTAGCAGGATCTGCCTGTGCGAGATCGCTGGCAATGCTACTGATGCATGCTTGTTTTACAGTGGACCTTACAGTTTTACCCGACGCTCAAGTTGATCCATGAGAGGAAGTTCTGCTTGATTTCATACGGAATTAGAAATAGCAATCATTCTTTTTGGAGATATTATCAGCCCGTGACAAGGCTTCCAGTTTGCCCTACACTGTATATCTACAGACCACATACTTAATAAAATATAATAAACAGCATTTCTACATTCAACACCTGATTAACATATTGAGCAATAAGATAAATGCTGTGCCTTTTAACACGTATAAAACATACGAAAACATCAACTACATCTCCAGTGTGGGGTAGCACGCAGCGCAGTTACCCATTTCCACTGGATTTCCCTATTGTACAAAATAGGGGGCAGCACACCGGCAGTGTCCGTGTAACCAAGGCATTGACAGTTTTATTAAACAAATTATCTTAAATATAACGAACCTAAAAATATTAACAACATTTATTTTGACATCAACAAAGCTGCGTTGTCAATAACGGTGTGTAGACTTTTGATATCCACTGTATGTGGTCATTCCACATCAGCTAATCTGTACCTATTGTATATCTATTTGTTTCACAGGTTGGGACATTTCAGTGCAGAACAGTTTAACTGCACTGTTTTGTATCGTGTTTTACTATACTGTACTCTGCTCTGCTGTCCAAACTGAAACAGACTGGGTAATGTGGTAAGTCACACAATCATTACAAAATGGGCAAATGTTAGGCCTATTTTATATATTTCCGTGTATTTGCTAAAGGCGTCATACAATAATAAATTAGTAACTGTTCAAATATACGTGTGTTTCAGGCCAGAAATGGGTTAGTGTTTGGTAATGCAGTAACAGCATCTCAGAAACAAAACAACACCTCTTACTTTACAACAAACTGATTTATTTTATGACTAGATATATGGCTTCACGACCCATTCATTTTCACAATTACAAATAGTCTTAGAAATTGTGAACTAGATATTATTGTATTGAAATATGCTAGATGCGCTTTTGTACCTCCATTACTATGTAATTCTTTTACCAGGGATTTATATTGATTATTTCAATTGTGATGATGAAATATTGATTCATATCATACCTCAATGGGAGTAGGTATAGTATTTAATCCACTCATCTTCTACATCACTACATGATTGCATATTATGTAGACCGTAATCATGTTAGTTATTTTCGAAGATATCGCTGTTTACTTATGCAAGGAACCTCTGAATGGATCCAGTAGTAGTCTCAAGATACTTGGGTAACAGCATTATGACCTAATTCTCCTTAGAAATTGTAAAGCTGTCTGTTGTTTTTAAATATAACATGATGCCCCCTCACATGAGGAGGAGTGGATTTTAGATACACTCTGAGTGTGGCTTCGTCTCCCTAATGCATTGGAATGACATGACATAAGCTGGCACTCTGAAACTGTAGTGGGACACATGTCCAGCAGAGGGCAGTATTGGCACTTATCACATATAGACAGCCTGTAAAAATATGTTCATGTTAAATGAAAAACCTGCTGTTTAAAGATCATTTAAATGTCCACATATATAAAAGATAAATCAAATCAACTAGCACAGCAATACCATTTGCTTTAAATCCACATCTCCCAGACAAGGTTTTGGACAAGGTTATGCCAACATGGATTTCTAGGCACTTAAAGAAATATACAAGATTAACAGCTTTGAATTATAACTACGGAAATTAATGATAGATTGTAACTTCTCCAGCTATTGTAATAAAATATTATCCCAGGAGAATGTACCAGGTCTCTAATGACACATGTTTTTATAATCATTATCCTCCAGTGATATACTGTCCGGAATAATAAACGGGGGATATGGGGCTTTGTTTAATCAAAATTGTAATTTAGTGTTGGAGAAGTGCATTTGAAGTTTTGGGTACATACCTCACATCACAGGGGCACCTGTACATCTGCATCATTTAGGTATGTGTTGGGTGCATACCATATATCACTAGGGCGCCTGTATATCTGTATTTATCACTAAAGCATAAGTATAACTTTAGATATTGCTAGAGCATCTCTATATCTGTAGTCTAGACAGTATATCAATTAGATTAGTATTGATTACGTGCATGATACATGTAGCTATTTTCATTAAGGCTATATTTCTTTATTTAAGTGTGTCGTTTCAATAAAACCCTGTCTCTATAATAAAATATTCTGATATCAAATTGAAAAACAGTACATAATAATTTATACATTATAAATTAGAGAACAACTTCTCAGATAACAGTGCAATTTATGGGATGTCAAATGCACTGATTTCCACTATGAAGTAATAGTAATAGGATTACTTATTAATGGCAAACAAGTACATGCAACATTATTGAAGCCGCTCCCAGAATGCAGATGAAAACATGAACAGATATCTCAGTCAAACACCAATCATGTGAATGGACCACATCTAACACAACCGAGTGTGGCAATTATTGTGAAATATGTGGCACCACTTTCATTTTCTCGTCACAGGAAAATTATTATCACTTAGATGCATATTACAAACTATCACTCAAATGGCCAAAAGATGGGATTGGGACCATAACAATGGAAAGACGGAAATGCCAGAGTCATGGAGCGGGTGTAGAAACTGGGAACACAAGCAACGCAAAAATCGGGATCAACGTTTAGTGTGTGGTTGGGGAAAAGTGACACTAGACACAACGAGAAAAATCCACGCTGAAGAAGTAAGGATACAGTCGACAGTGGTTGCAGTATTTTGTTTTCTCTGACTAATATTATCTACTGGAAAAATACCAAAAACATGCCTCATCTGTATTGGTCCACTTCACTGTGAACTGTGCAACAGATTGCAGTCATGATATGTATTCCCAAACACGCAGTTGTGTAGTGGCTGAATATCAGTGTTTTGTCCCCAGATTGTGGGCACAAGAACCGATCCTGAATTCCCCCAGCTTCCTCAAACAATCTCACAGATCATCTGCTTTCTATCTCCTAGGCAGGACTCCTTCAACACCCAATCTAACCACATCTTTCATCTTCCCATTACCAATCTACTGTGAACCCCTATCATAAGGAGGACCTAGGCTATCAAACAAACACATTGGAAATGACTGCCAGCGTCGGGTTGGCAGTGAGACTAGCAATAACATCAAAAAGTAGGGTCTGTTCATGATTGTTATCCACCCGTATAGCACATTTGTAGTTTTGTGGTTCAGGACATTTCTTTTGTAACATTTCTTTCCTTACAATAACATTCACCATTATATTGCCTCTGTGAAAACCCACCAGACAGAAACACTTACAGGGAAACATATTTCGATTGAGATTGCAGATCACTAAGAACTAAAAGGAAAAACGCAGGTGAAAGATTTCACCAACACCCCTGCTATGTGCTGGGACCAAATGTGGCAACGCCGCAGTCCGGAGAGAGAGATAAAATGGTCGACCTGAGCTGGGACTATTTTAGGCAACAGGCTCAAGGTCAATGATGCAGAGGCAAATTGTGTGGCAGGTGATGCTAACAAAGAGAATATGTTAGTGCTCTTCCGTGAGAGAGGCAGAGGAGGGGCGTGATCTGACGAGTGGATGAGAGGAAGGACCTGCTGTGCTGCTGCTGATGGGAGAGGAACGCTAAAAGCCAGAGAAAAGGGACGTTGTAAAAGCCTATCAGGCATCACAGAGAGAAAGGGGTTATGCAAGCAGAGTTTTTACAGAGCAAAAGCAGAGTAAATCCAAGGACTGTTACTTACTTAAATGGGCAATAATTGTCATTGTCGTGGAGGTGTTGTGACAGTGGTGTGATAATACTTTAGCTCAGATCATCACGTTGGCTTACTGCTCTAATTACAGCACTAACCCTAACCATGGCACTTTTTTAGATTGCATCCTACATACATTCATTCAATTGAGTCGTGAAGAATATTACAAAATATAAGCCTGCTGTAGTCAGTTGAATACAATGCGGATTTAAATGAACAATTAAAGGCCTCAGAACCTGGATTAAACTATAATGTTGGTGTTTTTGATTGTCAGGCTTTTATAAGTTGGTTTGTGACAGTGAGGCCATTCCTAAGCTGCTCACCAAAACACATAAAGTTACTTGCTTTGTTATTGATGAATTGAATGATAAGTGCCCGACTGAGTAAACATATTCATATGACAGGTAGCACAAGCGTCACTTTGTAGCCTACATGATCACATTATCTTTATATAGTCCAGTCATATCTTCTCAAGTCAATGTATGTAAAAAAATGTATATGTAAATTGGCCTTTTTTCCTCATGTAAAGGCGATGTTTTCCATGGCAGGTTTGAATAGAACATCAGATGGAGAAAACAATTACCTCGATATTTCGGAGTCAGTTCTGCTGATTCCTTCATCTTTGGGCCCATCCCTTACCTAGCAGTCCTCCTGTCTAACCTCTGCAGCTCAGAGACTGTGTGGTCCATCACTCTTTAAAGAGTGCCGACTGCCAAACCCAGAATAGAAGCTAAAAATAACGGTGACAACGAGACAGAGTGGGCCGAGACCTCTGACAGGAATAGCAGTCAATAACATTCTGTCAAAAGGAATGGAATTTTCAGTTCACAAAGAGCTTTCAACGGGAGGCGGATCAAGAGGAGAAAAGGTGTTCAGTGTTGTCATACAGTGCAGGAGACCAAAAAAACCTAAACATAAACCGAAGTCATGTGTGGGTTTTTTTTCAGACAGACCCTACACTTGCCTGTTTCAAGTGTGTACATTTATCCTGGTATTCCCAATAGATCATAGTAACCGTGTTCCTAGAAGACAAGAAATGCTTGTTTGTTAGCGTGGCATTCCAAACCCAAAATACTGGCACAATTGTTCATCCATGCTAGATAAATAAGAAGAGGCTTATTTTAGAATTTAAATACCTCCCACACACTCTTTACAAATAAAGCCAAGCCAATTTAGACATAAACTTGCATCCAGCATCATGTGATGGCATCACCTGATATTGCACCAATCACATGTATCACTCTACATCACATGGCAGCAATTTAACATGTTCACACATCCTCCTTTGAATTCCAAAACTGCATCTTACCCCTACAAACGAGCTTGGAGGGCCTCCCTTTTCCTATGTTGTTGACTTGGATAAAGAAAAAAAACTCAACTTTGGGACACACTTGTGACTTGAATGAGGCAATTCATGTTCCACTTTCAGTGACTAATAAAACACCATTAAAATGAATGAATCCATCCTATAATTTTACAAGATACAAACTGTGGTAACAGTTAAACGTTAAATTTAGGTTTTAATCTTTAATGGCAAGTTTCTAAATCAGACACACGAAAAGCATGTGACTTATAATTAGGCAATCCTCTCCATTCCTTTGTGGGAAATTACACAAGCTCCAAGGTAATGTGGTGCCTTATGGGATTCCCCTATGTAAGGCGTAGTTGTGGACTTGCTTGAAGTGGCCACTGGAGGGTGTGATTAGCGCCTACACCAGGGGTAACCTAATCAACCTATTCTTCAAACCTGTGACCAGCTGGTGTAGGTCACTACTAAGTATAAACTAAAACGTTAAGTGTTCAAAGTTGCACACCCCTGCTCTACAGCCTCAATCATTTTCACTTTCATAGCTTTGGGACACGTAACAAACGGCAGAGGCATGCAAATTGAAAGCCCAGGGGAAGAGTGGGATTATGGATTTAGCACTTCTGATCGTTTGCTTTTGCTAATATGCTGTTTCCTTGCTGATATTGGAGGTTTTGTTCAAATAAAAACTCAATACTTGCCATGCCGTTCTGATTTTGCCAGCCCATCATAAAGCCAGTCTCCACCTGTTAGGCCTTCTTTCAGTCAGAGGGATTAATATAGAGTGTGGAGCAGCTCACTATCTACTGTTTATTTTATTTTATTGATGATAGATGCTCTAGCAATGAGAGAGCTCAGACAATTGGATTGACATTTATTTTCTAATAAACAGCTAAACATATGTTGAATGGGTTTTCATTCCGGACTAACACAAATTAATGAAGCTTAGACTATAAAACCCATTGAAAATGTTCATCAGCGTGGAGCACTGCACATAGATTCTTGGTGGGGGGTGTAACAATGAATTTTCTTTTAATCTTACCCACATAGCATATTTCTTCTCACTGTAGTTTCTACCATTTTAACTTTCATGCCAGTCTATCTGTCAGTTTGCATTGAATTCTAGTCCCCTTATACTCACTTTAGACCCTCACAGTACTATCCTTCCAGTCATTAACCACCTTGGACTAACTCCTTCGGTAAGGGAATAGGAGGAGGAGCCAAGCCATGTTATTGATAAAATTAGTCTTGTAAACATTAGAGGCAGGATTTTACATAGTTCCCCTTTAATGTTGCTTATTCTGAACTGGTCAGGCGTTGGCAAGTAGAGCAATGATCGTATGCCCTCAGAACTGTGTTAACCTTCTGCCATCCAGTGGTAGATTGTAGCACTGGCACATTTAACCAACAATTATAAATCAGATTTTTTATTGAGTCAAAAGAACAATTTTCACAGAACAGTGTCAATTATCCTCATAACATTTCTTGATTAGCAGTAGCTAAACAAAAATCGTGCTTTATATTATTTTTCTGGAAAATGTCATGAGAGAGTCCTGTTCATATGCTGGTTGATACTTGTACAGTACAGCTGTCTGTGGATCTTTTTAAACAGTTTAATTTACAATACTAACTTCTTTTCAACAGAAAAGTTATTAACAGCCTGTACACAGTTTCACACATCAAATTACATTTATATATAGAATCAAAATCCAACAGGAAATATAAATATTGTAGTATTTCACAAAACAAAATAACAAATAATATAATGAACAGACACAGTTTCCTTCAAGTGAAACTTCCAGTTGTGTCTTATTCATCTTATTATCCAGGGCACTGACAACAACCTTTACCACTAGTGGGGTTGCAGCTATTGTGCTCAACCTCGGTCTGACACCTGATTGATGCAGAATATATTTCAGTAGAAAAAGAACAAAGCTGTTCATTCACCAGACAATAGAATTTAGAAAAGTATAGGGTTAATTGATTTATGGCGCGGTAGAAGAAGGGCAGCAGTCAATACTTAAGGAAAAAAGATTGAACACATTTAGTATTGCCATTTCTACTGGATTTGCCTACATTACAAATCTATACATTCTACTTGTAATATACATATACTTATTACTTGTAAATACTTTCTTATACTATTTGGACTTCTGGTTAGATGTTAACTGTATTTCGTTGTTCTGTACTCCAGAGTTTATTGTTGAATAAAACATGCCACAAGAGAAGTGGCCCAGCAGTGGGCCACAAACACAGAGTGGGGTGTAACATATAGTTATTTACTCGACTTGCACATTTAAATAAAAATACTGTTCATGATTTATAGCCAACTGACCCGGCTCATATAATTCATAACTATCAGAATACGCTCTTATAAGTCCATAACGTGCTGTCACGGTCCTTGTGCTTGGGATCGTGACAGATCATTGTGAAACTAGTATTGAGGAAGGTTGAGTTGGACCAACCCCAGCAGGTTAGGACCTCATGCTTCTTCTCGGGCT
Source organism: Esox niger (assembly GCA_016801105.1). Lineage (NCBI taxonomy): Eukaryota > Metazoa > Chordata > Actinopteri > Esociformes > Esocidae > Esox > Esox niger. Next base: position 48,707 of record JACXGJ010002702.1, on the reverse strand, counting down.
CCAACAGTCCTGCGAGACACACCTCAGAGCACTCAGCAGAGGATGCTCCATAATCTGAGGACGCGTGAAGGCGGCTTTGCTTCTGCTGGACTCTGTGGGGGCGGACTGAGAGAGTGGTTGAAGGTCGGTGGAGGACTGTGGGTCATAACGATTTGAGAGCCTTGACTCGAGACATGAAGGCAGGGGGCAGACACCCTGCGCCCTCTTCCACTGCCAGTCAGCAATCTGCGCCAGCCAGCTCCAGATGGAGTAGTAAAAAACGTCACATATTTTACTGCACTTGTTCAATGGACGATAGACTGCGGGGAATTGATCAATATTAACAGAAAACTAGCATGGAGGCCAACTTTACTTGTTGACATTGAAGCTGACTAACTGACCACCGCAGTAAAACAGTTTCACTGCACTGAACAGGTGTTTTTGAAGTAGTACATGCTTTGTTCTGCCCCAAGACTGTATGCATTATTGATAAGGCCGAGCTACGCAGCACGTTCTGATGTCCCGCAACAACACAACCAACCGCAACGTTACACAGGCGGAAGCCACTTGTGCCTCGATGTAATAGACACACAGGGGAAGGTGTTCTGAGAGTTGATTGGTTGATTGACTAAGCTAAGAAAAGCAGTCACTTTCCTTATTGTCTAATGACAAGTGTTCCACCAGACCTGCAGTGTGCTCACGCTGAGATTAGGGGGAAATGGTAATCCAAGCATCAGTTATTTGAAGGTTGAATGGGATGACAGTCACTGGTTCCCTCTCTTTCAACTTGAAAACAAACAAGGGATGTGCCTTTGATGGTTTCTTTCTTCTTTCTCTTTGTTATCATTTCAGACAGCTAGCCAGCTAAATCAATTCATTAATTCACTTGCTATTGCAAATTGGCCCTAGAATAAGAAAATATGGATACAGTAACCTCTGTTGAAGAGATGTTGAAGAGAACTTGCCCCCAAGTTTGTCCCTTCAGGAAATAATTGTAAACTGTGCTTTCTCTGTATTTTGGTTATTATTAATATTCTAACAATTTATTGGAAAGACAAAGTTGAGTTTCTTAAATACAAGCTTATATTGTCTAGAAAAAGTATTTTTTTAAGAAACTTGGTAGAGAGCTAATAAAGGAGTAGGTACACTAATGAGGTACAACAGTAGAGCGATGCTGCTTTGCCACTGTTTTTGGCGAGATATCTTTCATTGCCACTGAAACACTGACAGAGCAACATCACAAATGTGAATACTGGAATACAGAGTAGTGTAAAGGATAAATGTGTTACCATATCCTTATTTAGCCATTATTCGGCAAATTAACTGGATTAAATGGACAGTTTTAGTGTAGGCCTGAATTTGCTTTAGAATTCATGGTTGCCATGTATAGGAGAAGACCTGGGTCAGCATGCCCTGCTCTTAGAAGTGGTTATGGCTACAACTACAGACAGATTAAAGAATAAATTATCGTCTCTGGCTTTGTAGTTGTACTATGCCGGACTGTATTACAGCTAGTTTGGAAACTAAATTTAAGGAATTTAATGTTTTTGTGTATGAATATCTTTTTATGTGAGAATAATTTTTGACAAAAAACTTGAAACTCACAGCTAATAGATGTCTATGGAATATTTTCATCTCCTCATTACTTCCTCAATATACAATATTACCTATGAATGTGCTGAACAGTTACATAGGGCAAGGTAAGGTTAACTTTTGTTTAGATACAGATGTTTGTCAATCTACAGCCATATGTTTGGCATGTTAACAAAGACTCTAGAATAGGTTGCCATTTTGAATTGCCATTTGTACCCGTACATACAACTATTATCCCACATGTAACAAACACTATACTTAATACTTGTACATTTTCTGCCCTCTTCTATTTGCACTTCTGGTTAGATGCTAACTGCATTTTGTTGTACTGTACTATTGCTACTGTTCAATGGCAATAAAGTTGAATCTAATCTCATCTAACATTGAATATTAAACTGAGTAAACCACATCACAGCAAATCCTAATGAAATTTCCCCTCTAGCTGTGAATGTTTTTCCTCATTATTCCACATGGTGGCGACATCCTCACAAAATGGACACAAGTCAAGGTCTGTACCCAAGGTCTGCTGGTTCAGAACTCATGGTGGAGATAGAGGGTTTTTCACAGGTGGGTGGGGCTAATACCCTCTAGTCCAAAATGCGTATTGATACAGACAATGTAAGACGTTCATACGTTCATTCACCCACAATGTCATTACCACATCCTGTGGAGCAAAGCGTTACACCCACGCCCCCATCCAGAGCAGCCAATATCAATCTGTGATTGTTCTGTGCTGTGCCCTCTTCGGTGAGTTTAGGCTCTCAGTGAGAAGAGCCGAAGACCTCTCATCTTGGCTGTTTCCTTTGGTGTCACAACCTACAGACGATGTGGCACACTATCGCCGTGGCAGTGGACTTCCTTTGACCAAAGGGACAGGGTTCCAGTTGAAAATAATGCAAAGGGGGTAGTTCGCTGTTCTCAAGGCAGCTGTTGAGATCCATTCATTAGCGAGGACTTGTGGATCCAGACCAGATGGTGATGAATTATTCTGTTGACTCAGTGGTCATATTCAAATGTTGTTTTTTTTGCTCTTCTAATTTAGGTTTTTTAACCTCCCCTTATTACCCTCCCCATGTCCCCCTGTGTCCATTCCTAACATGCAACTCATTATGCATCATTCAAAACCATGTACATTGCTGTCATCTGAATGTGTATTTTTCACCCAGCATGCAGATGTCAGGCTGCTATAAGACTCTTGCAGAGTTTACTGTACCAAAACTTTTGGATTTAGCCTGTATTCATGTCAGGAAAAATGCTATGCATGATTATGTTCCTTCCAACCCTTCCACTATTCTTCAGCATGCATGTTTGCATTGTTCCCCTGTACAGCACAGACAGGACCTGTGGTGAAGGGAGAACAGCAGGCGCGTGGGTCCGTAAGAGGTCTGGAACCAGGCCTCCCGGCAAGCCACCTATTACACCTCTACAGTCATGTCAGGCCTGCATCCGCTCTCTTTTGCCCGCTAACTCATTAGCAGACACTAGTGTCTGCAGGCAGTGTCCCTGTCTATCTGGTGAGTCATATCACAGCATACAGGCCATAACGCTTCCTCTCCCCCTCTCCCTCTCTCTTTCCCTCTCTCTCCCTCTCTCTCCCTCTCTCTTTCCCCCTCTCTCCCTCTCCCTCTCTCTCTCTCTCCCTCTCTCTCTCTCTCTCTCTC
>JACXGJ010002702.1:33028-45374 GCA_016801105.1 Esox niger | reverse complement strand
CCAATAGCCTCCATTTGACCTGGGTACAGTGAGATCAGCAAGCACTGTCTCCCACCCCCCCAGGTCACTAACCCAGACAAAGGTCAACACGCAAATACATATTGGAAACCGTAAGATCTGAGATTTGTTTTATTATAATTTTTCTTTTATTTCGGTCAGTGCCCACGTTTTCAGTGGCGTGTGCATTGGGGAATAAGAGTTATTGCCTAAATGTGAGGGGCGTGATCATTGCCGTGTAGGAGATGCTATTTAGGTAACGTGCACATTTTTTTTGGTGTTGTTTTAATATTAGCCCAGCGGCGCGAGTGGGACTGCTGTCCTGTGGCGGACTTCCACCAGAAGCCCCTGCTGAGGACAAATCAGGTGTGTGCCTGAGACGGAAATGAAGTCAGTGATGGTTGCACGACGAGGCGGCTAGGTCTGCCTCGCCGTGTGGTGGTGCCGGGGACCCTGAGGGCCTGTGTGAGTGTGTCTCCCACCACTCTCAATTTACAGACAGCTGGAGATTCTGATAAGACTTGACAACCATCGGGGCTGGCAAACCCAAGTCAAATATTTGCTGTCAATATCAGGCCTGTTCATCTTCACTCCCGAAACTCATTTAGTGTCTTTTGGTTTTATGGTTTTACTCCGGGGAAGTCAGAACAATCAAGCATTGTGGTGCTCAAATGAAATGAACTAGTGCTACTCTCCATTTGTTTTTGACAGTACCAGAAAACCTCTAAGCTGGTTGATATCAAATGTTGACAAAGTATTCAAGAAATGCGCAACAAGAGGTGTGAATTATTGATCAGTTCTGGGGAAGATCAGTGGATTGTTTTTATTAGATTATATTGAGTAAATTGAGATATCTTTCAAACTTGGCTGGGTTTGGATGTGTCCACCAGGTTAGGGAAGTTCTTAATTAAAACAGAAATTACCAGCTTGTTTGAGCAATAAAATATAAAGCAAGAGTAAAAATTGTCAGTTAAGTTTGGTTAATTAACTTGTTTATCTGGTCATTCAGGTCTTAATTAGTGACTTCCCTACCTCAGTAAAAACTGCTTGAGTACCTTTCCCTTGTATTTTTACACGATTGATACACTATGATACAGTGCACATTGGTAGGATTTGTTGTAAATGTCAACCCAGTTATGCAGTTACACTATCATAAAAAGGTATTGTTAACTCTTTATATATTCTTGTTCTCAACAGTGGCATTGTATTAAGAACTGCACAAGACAAAAAGTTTACTGCATAAGACTAAGCGATAGTTAAACCTGTTTACACAGTTGGTCTCTTTCACTCTGTGTTAAGTGCAAACCATTTTTTATTGGTCTGTCTCTAGTCCCAAAATCCCCTAAAAGCTATATTCTGGAAATGCACTGCGCACACTTTTCTTGTCACTGACAATAGAAAGGGCTTTTAGTTTTTCATCAAAAGTACTTTGTCGGTCAACTTAAAAAGTCTTGTTGCATGGAAGTGCCTCAGAGTATTTCTTGACGGCTGTGCTGCTTGTCTCTGCAGACTTTGGAGGACCCAATGAGGTGAGACATTTGATCATGATTAAGCCTCAGCATTGATAGGTAACAAGGGCTTATAAGCAATTGATATTCCAATTGTAATGACAGTTGATGCACTAGCAAATTTAGAAATTGCACCTAGTAAGATCACAACTTCCTTGACATACGGCACAGTCACCTTCATCATTGGCATCCTTGATAATGATAAAAAAAGGCTAAATAAAGTAACAAACACAGGTAATGTGCTATATTTTAAGATACAAACATGCTAGATATTATATTATTTTATATTAATGTAATAGTTCATAAAAAAACATCTGTAGAAGACGATGTAAAATTGATTTGTCAGAAATCACCATGGTGAATGGCAATGAACACACAAATATAAAGAGGCAAATGTTTGTTGACCTTCATAAATGTCAGCAATGGGTACAAATAAATAGCTAAAAACCTAACCATAAACTCAATGGTTTGATTCCTGAATGCTGATTTGCTGAACCCCAAGTATTGCATCACAACTATTAACAAGGCACAAGGGCTTTAGTATAACTTTGTTTCAGATGCACTGGTTACCGGTTTATAATAGCAGTAAGGCATCTCTTAGGTTTGTGGCGTATTGCTTGTGGTATACACTCACTTAAAGGATTATTAGGAACACCATACTAATACTGTGTTTGACCTCCTTTCACCTTCAGAACTGCCTTAATTCTACGTGGCATTGATTCAACAAGGTGCTGAAAGCATTCTTTAGAAATGTTGGCCCATATTGATAGGATAGCATCTTGCAGTTGATGGAGATTTGTGGGATGCACATCCAGGGCACGAAGCTCCCGTTCCACCACATCCCAAAGATGCTCTATTGGGTTGAAATCTGGTGACTGTTGGGGCCATTTTAGTACAGTGAACTCATTGTCATGTTCAAGAAACCAATCTGAAATGATTCGAGCTTTGTGACATGGTGCATTATCCTGCTGGAAGTAGCCATCAGAGGATGGGTACTTGCTGGCCATAAAGGGATGGACATGGTCAGAAAGAATGCTCAGGTAGGCCGTGGCATTTAAAAGGGGCCTAAAGTGTGCCAAGAAAACATCCCCCACACCATTACACCACCACCACCAGCCTGCACAGTGGTAACAAGGCATGATGGATCCATGTTCTCATTCTGTTTACGCCAAATTCTGACTTTACCATCTGAATGTCTCAACAGAAATCGAGACTCATCAGACCAGGTAAAATTTTTCCAGTCTTCAACTGTCCAATTTTGGTGAGCTCTTGCAAATCGTAGCCTCTTTTTCCGATTTGTAGTGGAGATGAGTGGTACCTGGTGGGGTCTTCTGCTGTTGTAGCCCATCCGCTTCAAGGTTATGCATGTTGTGGATTCACAAATGCTTTGCTGCATACCTCGGTTGTAACAAGTGGTTATTTCAGTCAAAGTTGCTCTTCTATCAGCTTGAATCAGTCGGCCCATTCTCCTCTGACCTCTAGCATCGACAAGGCATTTTCACCCACAGGACTGCCGCATACTGGATGTTTTTCCCTTTTCACACCATTCTTTGTAAACCCTAGAAATGGTTGTGTGTGAAAATCCCAGTAACTGAGCAGATTGTGAAATACTCCGACCGGCTTGTCTGGCACCAACAACCATGCCACGCTCAAAATTGCTTAAATCACCTTTTTTTACCATTCTGACATTCAGTTTGGAGTTCAGGAGATTGTCTTGACCAGGACCACACCCCTAAATGCATTGAAGCAACTGCCATGGGATTGGTTGATTAGATAATTGCATTAATGAGAAATTGAACAGGTGTTTCTAAAAATCCTTTTGGTGAGTGTATATTGTGAATATCAGTTGTCAATATTCCACAGCTAAGTGTCAGAAACCACTTAGCTGTGGTATATTGGCCATATATTAGAACTCTCATGCCTTATTGTTAGATTATACTAACTACTTTTAGAGAAATAGGATAGTTTGGGGTAATATGCCCCCCTAAGATCAATTTCTACTTACTGACAAAAAGAAAGGTTTTGTGATTTTTTTGTATGTTGAAGATGACTTAAATTAAGGGGCATTTTTTCCAGAAACTCGGGTGAGATGCCCCCCATGGGGTTAATTGCCCCCCCAGAGATTCTTATCCCAATAGAAGATAATGCTTTAGAGTTTTTAAGAATTGGCCCTCCTATTTTACCCAACTTACCATTTCTTTACACACCATTTCATGCAGTTAAACTAAACTCATTATTGTTTAAATAAGTCAATATTTTAAATCCCAAGCAGTCTTTAAAATTTGATTCTGAGGAAAACTTTTTAATTGTTGTCTGAAAAGGTGTGATGATACAGAGGAAATGTGTAGTTGATTAAGACTAGTGGCAGGCAGAGGCGGTGTTGAAATAAAGAATGGTGACATTTTGTGGGTTTTGTTAGTTTAAAAACTAGTTGAACAGTTTTAGCTGCCTGCTAGAGGATGCAATAAATGAAAATAAAACTCTTTGGCCATGCACAACTGCGGTAAGTTTTGAAATTGAAAACAATTGCAAATGCAGAAAATATCCTCCTACATATTGTAAAATGTGGTAGATCTTTCATGTTTTCTGGCTGATTTGCTTCCATTGGTCATGCTGCCCTTTTTATTGAGGTCAATGGTAACATGAATACAAGCAGGTATCACAACATTTGTGCCAAAACAGCTCCTGCACACCAGGCTTGAGGGGCTGGGTGTTGAGGGAACTGCATTTGCAGTTCCTCTCACTATTTCTATCTCACTAATCGCAACCGATTTTATCTCACTCAAAGGCCTAAACTCCAACTCAGCTACAGTCACTCAAGGTGTGCCCCAGAGCGCAGTACTTGGTCCCCTACTAATCATCATCTAATCCATCCCCTTGGTCTAATCCTCCGCCACTTCAACCTAAAGTTCCACTGCTATGCTGATGATGCACAAATAAATCTAGCCACCATGTCTCTCACCAACCCACCTCTGACCTATATTGAATCCTTTCTGACTGCAATAAAAGCATGGATGAAGGACAATGTCCTCAAACTATACAGTAGGAAAACCGAACTTCTACTCATTGGAACCAAATCCACCCTCACCAAAACTGGCCCTTTCAATCTCAGCACCAATGACACAGTTGTTTCTCTATCCCCCAAGGTATGTAACTTTGGCGTCATTCTGGACTCTCCTTTGATCAGCACGTCAAACAGACTGTAAAATCTTCATTCTTTCATCTTGGCAACATTGCCAAACACAGACCTTCCCTCTCTGTTCCTGCTGCTGAAACACTCATTCATGCATTCATAACCTCCCATCTTGACAAATGCAACTCCCCTGCATCAAATCTACATCCCTCCATAAGCTCCAAATTGTTCAAAACTATGTTGTCAGACTACTCACTCACACCAAGTCCCGGCAACATATCACCCCTATCCTCTGTGAGTTAGTTTGACTTCCTGTCTCCCAACGCATCAACTAAAAGATCCTCCTATTGACATATAAAGCCCTAAACAATATCGCCCCTGCCTCACCTCTCCGAGCTTCTTCTTCCATATCAACCAACACACACACTCCGTTCCAGTACTGCAGGCCACCTCATAATCCCCAAGTCCAAGCTCAAAGGCTTTGGTGACAGGGCATTCTCAAGAGTTGCTCCTTGACTCTGGAACTCTCTCCCCAAAACCATGCGTGACTCTGAGACTCATCAGTTCAAAATCGCCTACCCAAAACCATGCCACACTCAATATTCATTGTTTTCTCATAGTACTTCTTTTGTTTCTGTTTGTTTTCTGTTCCATGTCACTTTTGTACAGTGTCTTTGACTGCCTCAAAAGCGCTATAGAAATATAATGTATCATTAATATTATTATAACTATTGTTTGTCTCTGCCAGGAGACTGAGTCTCGGCAGCAAATAGAAATTCCAACAAGACACTGAACCAAATCACTCATCCAAATACATTAAGAAACGTTTCCCGATGTGTTGTCCAATCTGAAACAATACAGGGAATGTCTCATTACTGTTATCTTTACAACTAGTGGTAGACAACATAGAGGAAGAATACACAAAATCTACATGATGCTTAGATTGCCTAGTAGTTAGAGCATCTGACCAGTAACAAAAAGGCTCATAGATATCTGCTTGTTGCTGTCAAAAAGGATGTTCTCATTTAACACACATTACCTTGTAAAATAATTGTTTTAAAAACACACAATGGGAATGAGATACTGGATAAATACAGTTAGGTCTGAAAATATTTGGACAATAACACAATTTTCATAATTTTGGCTCTGTACTCCGCCACAATGAATTTGAAATGAAACAGCTGAGAGGCAGTTGAAGTGCAGACTTTCTGCTTTTATTCAAGGGGTGGAACAAAATATTACATAAATCATTAAGGAATTGCAACCATTTTTATACACAGTCCCCTTATTTCAGGGGCCCAAATGTAATTGGACAAAATAACAATCATAAATAAAAATGCATGCTCGATCAGGTTGAGATCAGGTGTTTGACTAAACTATTGCAGAATATTCGACTTCTTTTCCTTCAAAAACTCCTGGGTTGCTTTTGCAGTATGTTTTGGGTCATTGTCCATTTGTAAAGTGAAGCGACGTCCAATCAACTATGCTGAATTCTGAGCTGACAATATATCCCTATAGACTTCAAAAATCATCTGGCAGTTTCTGTCTTCTGTCACATCATCAATAAACACTAGTGACCCAGTGCCAATAGAAGCCATGCATGTCCATGTCATCACCCTGCCTCCACTGTATTTTACTGTGAGTGTGGTTTGCTTTGGATCATGAGCCATTCACCATACTTTTTTCTTCCCATCATTCCGGTACAGGATGATCTTAGTTTCATCTGTCTAAAGAATGCTGTTCCAGAACTAGGCTGGCTTTTTTAGATGTCTCTTGGCAAAGTCTATTGGCAAAGATTATTGAGGCTTATGGTTTGCAGATTTTGAGATGCTTATGGTTTGCAGATTGTGGTGAACCCTACCCTCTGTATTTGCTCTCAGAAAATCTTCTCTTTATGGTAGGCTTAGATAATGAAATGCTGGTTCTTGCATTGAGAGCTCCACTGACCACATGTTGTAGGTTTACACCAGCATCTTTCAAATGAAAATGCATTTACCCCCCTTAATTAATGAAGAAAGAACAAAGGAATAACCCACACCTGTCCATGAAACCGCTTTTAAGTAAATGGTCCAATTACTTTTGGTCCCTTGAAAAAGAGGGGTCTACATATTAACTACATATTATATATTCCCTCGAGTTTAAGCTGAGACAGCATGTTAAGCCCATATTCATTATTTTACTGTAACTTGAATATACAGCTCCGGTAAAAATTAAGAGACCACTGCACCTTTGTCTTTCCTTTCCAAAATAGTCAAACATGAAGGTTTTGATTGAGGAAAAGAAGGGTTAAAATTAAGAGACCTCTGCAAATTGAATGCTTCTATTCATCACTCAAAACATTCCTTTAAAACTTTTTTGTAAAAAGAAAAAGGTGCAGTGGTCTCTTAATTTTTCCCAGGAGCTGTATTTTGGTAAACTGACAGAATTACAAAACTTGTGTCAATTGTCCAATTATTTCAGGACCTAACTGTATTTATACATACATGAATGAACAGTTGATTCATATATTTACATTACATGTCCAACGTGGTACCTAATCGCTGAGAGATGAGCCTAGTGCAGCTGTTTAGTTAACAGTTCAGAGGTGGCTTGATGTGGTGTGCATAGTCCTGTTTGCCTCTATGGAAGACTGCTGAGGGCCACAGCATGGGAATAGAACCTGCTCAGATGGCATGATTGACTTGTACTGCCTGTCTGCCATTACTTCATGAAGGTGGGTGAGAGAATGCCAAGTGTGTGTGTCCAAACTTTTGACTGGTACTCAACAAATAGTTTTCTACGAAGAAACACTTGCAACCCAAATAAATGGCATAAGTTCGACTTTTGGGTGCCTAAGACTTTTGCACAGTACTGAACTATGGATTATTTTTATATTCAACGAAAATACTTGTTGTACTATACTTTTCAAAAGTTTTCAGACCCCTAAACAATCCTCTTACATTATTGAATTATGTAAGAGGATTGTTTAGGGGTCTGAAAACTTTTGAATTACAAATGGCTCACTGACATTTTGTTACGTTCAATATTTAATTTAAAAAGAATATAACTCATTAACAATTATTGTATGGTGACATTGGTTTTGTTTTGAGAAATATTCGTGAGGAAGAAAGAAACTGAAACATGGTCATGAAGATGTTGAGTGTGTACGTGATGTATTAACCTTTTCAAAGGGCATTTGTTCAATTTTTCCACAAGTTGTGCTTGGCCTTGTGTACAGGTGAACCAACAATAGAAAAATCATATAAACCCAACATGTTCTAATCTACTCCTCTAGAATGGATGATGTAACATTAGTAAGGTCACGGGTCACTGCGAGCAAAGGGGTCAGGTTGTCTTAATCATCATACCACTGCTCATGCATATTTTTCTAACAAGCTCACAGATCGAAGCAATTCTTGTGACTGACAGGCGAAGGTCCTCTGACAAGAACACACACTAATGTGGCTAAATGAGGTAATTTACTCTTGATACTGGTCTATACATGTAGATACTCACTGTCAACCAAGTATCTTCATCCTTGCAAGGAAAATGTCACGCAAAATGTTGTACATATTTTATTTATTTAACTTATGCAATGAACTGTGTGAAAAAAGAATTGGCCACTTAAACTCAATAACTGGTTATACCACCTTGAGCCACAGAATGCTTTGTGTATGGACTGATTAGTCTCACAGCACAGCATGGAGGAATTGTGTGCAACTACAGCATACAGCACCTCTATGCCTTAATGATGTGAATTTCCAAGAATGAATTGCTTGTTTCCGATCCTGCCACAACATTTATGGGTTTAAGATCTGGACTTTGACGGGGCTATTCAACCATTTTAAAAGTATTTTCCCAAAACTATTAGGTGTGGACTTGATGGTATGTTTCGGATCATTGTAATGTTGACCAGCTGCAGCTAAACATTCTTAAACCATGACACTAACATCACCATGCTTTAGTGTTGCTATGGGGTTCTTACTGTGGAATGCAGTGTTTGGTTTTCACCAGACATAACAGAGACCACGTCTGCCAAAACGTTCACCTTTTGACTATGCATGTATGTAACATTGTTAGAAAACGTTTAAATTGTAGACTTTTTGGTAAACCTGATTTGAGAATTTATGTGAGCAGGGATCTCCACCACTCTGCAATGAATCCAAATTTGCCAAATTTGTCTTTCTGATGGTGGAGTCATGAACACTGATCTTAAGCAAGAGAAGCTTGTCAAGTAGTTCTAGGATTCTTAGTGAAGTAGTTCTAGGATTCTTCCTGGATGATTTTACACCTTGCTCTTGGAGATTGTCTGGATCAACACTCCTTGTGTGATTCAATAAATGTAACATAAATAATCAGGGGGTTGAACTTTTCATCCCATGTTTAAAAGGTTTTACATTTTCTATTTTGATCTGTCAGTTATACCTTTATTGAAAAACTACTGTTAGGTCATTCTCCACTTCTGGCCCTAGACAACGGCATGGTGTCCCTGAACGCCACTCTCCTCTCAGGTCACAATCGCCTAAATTTTAACCACCTCTGTTTCTTGTCCCCTATTTAGTTCAGGTCTGTGTCTCATTTCAGTAGGGATGGGAAACTGAGACTTTCTGAACCATTGAGGCTTCTTTGGAAAAAAAACGCTTAATTGGTAGAAGCTTTCCAACACAGTGCACAGCAGGGACATCTGCTGGACAACATGTAATATGACATGCTTAATTACGACTTACTGCATTTAGCCCAGAGCGGTACACGTTTGTGGGGTTCGTGGCCATCAGCTCTTACCTCAGTTGTTCTTGGTGTATTCGAAGTAATGATAAGGATGAATGAATATTGAAGACCCTTTAAAAGACTAAAATCAATAAATTAGGAATTTCTAAACGAAGAAAGGCTGACATTTTGCGTTCAACAATATTTGTGGTAACCGCAACAGGCGGAATCGAACCCGTGACCATGTGAACATTAGTCTGGAAAAGTACAGCTGCACCACAGAATTAGATATGTTGATTTGGTCTTTGGGGCAGTGTGGGGCATTGTGTTAGGATTTGAAAAGACCTATAAAGCTGTATCAACCTCTTAATTCACTCCCACACCTTCTTCCCTCATCTTGTTTCCTGTCTAACACCGGTATTCTTTCCCTCCTTAGTGTGTTTGAGTGCTGTGCTAGCATTCTTTTCTACTTTAGTTGAGATTTTAAGCTAGTTGTAAAGCATCATTTGGTTCTTCATAAGAGCTCTATAGGACTAGATATTGTTGTTATTATTAAAAGCTGACAGTTATTTAAAAAAAATATTAATAAAAAGATGCCTAACCAGGGATTCAAATCTGCAACCTCTACATGCCAAAATATATTTCAGAGGCTGTTGTCAGCCACCTTGCATCTAAGCCACCAAACAAGTGAAGATTCAAGAACAGTTAAAAATGTAAACTGTTGGATACATTCTCCATTGCTCTCTAATCCTATAACCCTTTCCAAGAACTTAGCCAATCAACACTCTTAATAATGTCAATTATCGAATAACAAGCTCTATTTTATGATTTTCTTGACTAACTTGCTCTTTCAAATACTTCTCTCAAATTTTGCATGACCTCCCTCAAAGTGACTGGAAACCTTACATGCGCGCTGTTTCAAAATAGACATTCTGAAAACTGCCCAGGTTGGAATTAGAAGGTGATTTTGTGACGTCCGACTCTTTGAACGTCATTGGTCACTTGGTGTTGTACTTTGAAACGAGCTTCTGGTACACTGCATCGAAACTGTTGAGCTTGGACAACTGAACGATGCTTCAAAGCAAAGGTTTGATTCATCCTATCACTAGTGTGCTGGCCTTCTGCCTGCCCTGTGACTAGGTGCCAGCCTACTCCTTGTTTACTTGTGTTGGCTTTCCAATAAAACACACAGCGCTCTGCGCATGGATCCAACCACCTCTGTCTTCACGACTGAATTCACAACAGAAGATCTCACTGGAAATACGATGGATCCAGTGGAGCTCCAGCACCGACTAACCCAACGAGAGAAACGGATGGACGAGTTATGCCAGCTGCAATGCCAGTCTCTGCCTACGTCCCCTCAATCTGGTGGTCGTACAGTGTTCATCACCACAAGAGGCCACTACAAATACTAGGTGATCCCTAATGGCCTCACCAATGTCCCCAATGTTTTTCAGTCGTTCAAGAACAATATCTTCCAGGACCTTATCGTGTATATAGGCGACCTAATCTATTCTCACTCGATTGTCAAGCATGTCCAGCATGTGGAACTGGTCCTCCAGTAACGCCTGCTCGACCACCAGTTCTATATCAATGCAGAGAAGAGCATATTTCATGTCATCACGGTAACCTTTTTAGGATTTGTTTCATCACCAGGAGGGGTCAGCATGGATTATGACTAGGTGACAGCTGTGCGTCATTGGATGCCGGCCACTGTGAAAAACCTTCAGGGCTTCATTGGCTTCTTCAAATATTAGCGTTGGTTCATTTGGAATTTCAGCACTACAGCCACTCCTCTCAAGGCCCTCACCAGTCAGAAATAACAAACGATCCAATGAACAGAGGAAGCCTGGACCGCCTTCAAACCTTGAAGAGCCTGTTTACCTCAGCCCCTATCCTACGGCAGCTGGACCCAAGGGGACATGGGGACACCTCCCAAGACACCCTCTTGTGCATTCTTTTACAGGAAACTATCCCCTGCCAAAACGAACTATGACGTTGGCAACCATTAACTATTGCCAGCAAACTGGCATTGAAGGAATGGCGTCACTGGTTGGAGAGGGCTCAACACCCTTCCTGATACTTACAGAGCATCAGAACCTAGAGTATGTAGGGTGCCAAGAGACTGAATTCCAGGCAGGTTCACTGGTCCCTGTTCTTCAACAGGTTAAGGCCGATTCCTTATTCTGGCAGTTTGATCCGCCCTCCTCAAGCATTGCATTTCAGCCGATTCTGCCATCATCCTGTACAGTGGGACATACAGTTGGTTATACAGGACACCCTGCTTTCTGAACTGACTCCCCAGATACACCTGCTGGCAAAACTTACGTGTCAACTCAGGTCAGATCTCAGCTGTTGCAGTGGTACCATACATCGCTAGATTCGGGACATCCTGAAATCATGTGCACAAAGGAACTTCTATCTCATGAATTCTGCTGATATTGTCTCAGACTGGGGACCCCTGTTTGTCTCCAGGGTGTGGTGAGCCTTCTGTGACCATATGGGTGTCTCCATCAGTCTCACCTCCGGGTACCATCCACAAACAAACCATTAGACAAGCAACTAGTTTGTATTGAGTTGTGGATGATATAAACCCTGCAAGTGAGCAAGGTTGTGGGCTCATCCGCTCATCCTAAATTATGGGTGAAGGGGACAGCTTTTACGAATTGGACTAAAGATGGCAATTAAAACTACTTCTTGTTTTGATGGGGATTCCCCTGAGGAAAAGTGACAAGGACAAATGCTGAGAGGCAAAACATTTTGTGACTGGACTGTGTGATTTTTCTTTCACCAAACAGGTAAATTCTGAAAACAATCCAATATGACAGGGGTGTCAAACCGGTTCCATGGAGGGCCGAGTGTCTGCGGGTTTTCGCTCTCACCTTCTACTTGATTGATTAATTAGGTAACTCATTGGTTAGTTTCTACCCTCACCTGGTTGTTAAGGTGTGAACTGGGAACACATTTAAAGGAAAAACCAAAAACCTGCAGACACTTGGCCCTCCGTGGAACCGGTTTGACA
>JACXGJ010002702.1:0-32928 GCA_016801105.1 Esox niger | reverse complement strand
ATATGAAAACATGATCTGAATGGTCACACTTGGTGGATTGATGAAACTGGAATTGGTCTCCCTGTTTAAATGCAGCCATTTAAATGTATTTTAATTTTGTTTGTTTTCAATAATTTAATTCAATATTTATCAAAGAAATAATGGTCTTGCCTTTTACCCAAGTTGTACACTGCTCAAAAAAGTAAGGGAACATTTAATCATCACAGTATAACACCAAGTCATCTAAACTTCATGTAAATCAATCTGTCCAGTTAGGAAGCATAAACGCTTGTGAAACAATTTCACTTGTTTTGGTGCAAATGAAAGTGACAACAGCTGCTCTGGAGAGGTAACAGCAAGACACCCTCCAAAACAGGAGTGGTTTTACAATTGGTGGTCAGAGGCAATTGCTCTCGCCTTATCTTTTCTGACGGATTCCTCTCTAGTTTTGCATTTTGCTAGTGTTCTTGTCACTACAGGTAGCATGAAACAGTACAGGTACATTCAGGTTGCACAGGTAGTCCAGCTCTACCAGGTTGGCCCAACCATACGTGCCATTGCAAGGTTTTCTTTATCTCCCAGTACAGTCTTCAGAGCATTGAGGAGATATCGGGAGAGCTCAGACCCATCATCAGACTTTACGCTGGTGCAATGGGCCCTGGGATCCTCCTGGTGCAGGACAATGCCCAGCCTCATGGGGCCAGAGTGTGAAGGCAATTCCTGGACAACAAAGACATTGATGCAGTTTACTGTCCCTCACATTACCAGACCTAGATCCAGTTGAGACGTCATGTATCGTGCATCTGACATGCCACAGACTGTGCAGGAGCTCACTGATGCCCTGATCCAGTTCTGGGAGGAGATCCCCCAGGGCACCATCCGCCGTCTCATCAGCAACATGCCCAGACATTGTCGGGAGTGCCAACATTCACGTAGAGGCCATATGTACTACTGAGTCACATTATGAGTTGCCGTACTTAAATACATGCAAGTTGGAACTGCCTGTTATTTAAATTGTTTACTTTGATTTTCAGTGTGAATTTGAATCCAGCCCTCAATCGGTTGGTTTCCATTGATTGTTGTTACGTCTTTTTGTTCTCAACATATTACAGAGTAAAGAGTTTGTCTTTTTTATATATTTTGTTCATCGAGACCTGATGTGTGATTTATGTGTTCCCTTAATTTTTTGAACAGTGTATTTCTCATTCAACCTGTATTTCTCTTAGTTAGTCTTCCAAGAAACCTGGAAGAAATTGCAGCACACTTATTCAAAACACATTAAAACATTACACCTAAAGCGCTGTAATCTAAACATGAATGTACACTTGAGAATGACAAGAGATTTGTTGGATATAAATTCTGAAGACTGGTTTCCTGGATTTACTGGATTTAATGTGCTGTGAGAGATGATCTAAGTAACATCATTAACATCTGAACACTAAGTAATTTAAAAAAAATTGTTGTTTAGAACATTACCTACAAATAATCTCAAAATGACAGTGAACTGAACAGCTTACTTCCACAGTAGCACGTAACTGTCTGAAAAAGTACCTGCTATAACTGTTTCTTTCCGGTTCATATTAGAAGTGTAAACAGCAGTATTAAATGTAATCTTGGACTATTTCAATTGTTCTCCATACATGTTCCTGAAAACCATACCTATTGGTTTTCATTCCAATCCCATTTACAACTAACCTTATTCATTATATCAACTGGCTAATTATTACAATCAGTAGTGCTGGATTAATGTAGGAGTGAAAATGTACAGCACAGTAGCTCTCAAGGACAAGTTCTGGAAAAACACAGATCTAATCAATGGTCTGGTGCCCTAGTCGTAAACCTAAGAATGGCAACCTCATCTAGCCTTATCTCTGAGATGAGAAGCAAGCAGCAGATCACAATGATTGTTGCCCTTTCCCAGGATTACATTGCTCGCAGCGTTGCCAAGACAACAGCAATTAGCAATGACTGGGTTACTAGGCAGACAGTGGCTATAGCTCTATGCACCGGGTATCCATAGCAACCAAGGTCAACAGGGGAGCGCTAGTCTGCCTGCTCCTTAGTTGTGCTACAGAACACATGTTTAAGATGAGGGGCTGGCTTGATCATACAGCATGCAGTAAATAAACACAGAGTGACTGACACAATCCTTTCTTTACAAAAAATAAACGCACCTTTAATTTCGGCCAATGAGACCAAAAATACTTGTTTGTTTATTACATTATCTCCTCCACGCTGTTCGTTCATAATTTAAATATGAACCTTTGATGGGAATCACGGAGATTTATGGAGCCAATTAAAGAGAATCTATTTAATTTGGTAGGATTATATAGGCCTGCCAATTGTATTAGAAAGATAGATCAGCACCTGTGAACTTCAAGTTACAAGGGTGGGTTTACCTTCAGCAGAATGAAGGGAAAAACATGTCCCTCTGTCTCACTTCCATTCTACATTTCACTCCACTGTGAAACATAATGAGCTCTGACTACAAGAGATTGAATTCATTCCACATGAGGAAATATGACAAATTAACTAGATGCTGGAACCCCTACCTATCCTCTCATCACCAACCACCAACCCCTCCCGGCCCCCATACACATCCCAGGAGCAGAATCCTCCCTCCAGCTGTCCAGCGGGTGTTTGAATGTGTTCAATTACCCTGTGTAACCAGAGGCAGTGTGAACACTTAATCCCACAGCACCTGCTGTCTGTTCACAGGTTAACCCCAGAGAGCTGGGCCTCTGAAGAGGGCAGGCAGGATATCACTATGCTTGACCCTTTGTTCAGATGCAGTGGATTTACTCCCACTATCTGATTGCAGATTATTGCTGAGCATGGTGACGGGCAACCAGCTGGGCAGAAACTTTATTGCATACACTTTTGTTCAAAAGTTTGGGGTCACTTAGAAATGTCCTTGTTTTCCATGAAAATGAGTTTGAATGGGTTAGGTTATTGACAATGTTAGAAATAATGATTTTTAATAGAAATTATAATTGTGTCCTTATAATTGTGCTTTCATCAAAGAATCTGCCATTTGCAGCAATTACAGCCTTGCAGACATTTGGTAATCTAGTTGTCAATTTGTTGAGGTAATCTAAAGAGATTTCACCCAATGCTTCCTGAAGCATCTCACACAAGTTGGACTGGCTTGATGGGAATTTACATACAAAACGGCCAAGCTGCTCCCGCAATGGCTCAATAGGACTGAGATTTGGTGTGACTGTTTTGGCCACTCCATTATAGACAGAATATCAGCTGATATTCTTCCCTAAATAGTTCTTGCATATTTTGGACCTGTGCTTCTGGTGTTTCCGGAGTCACCTCTTTATTGTTGATGTTGGAGCTAGTGTTTTGACAGTATTATTTAATAAAGCTGCCAGTTGAGGACCTGTGATGCATTTGTTTCTCAAACTAGACACTAATCTATTTGTCCTCTTGCTCAGTTGTGCACCAGGGCCTCCTACTCCTCTTTCTATTCTGGTTAGGGACAGTTGTGCTGTTCTGTGAAGGCAGTAGCACACATAGCGTTGTACCATAGCTTCAGTTTCTTGGCAATTTCTAGCTTGGAAAATTTCTTAGAACAAAATTGACTGGAGAGTTTTGGAAGGTATCTTGTCATTTTGAGCCTGTAATCATCCTCACAGTTGCTGACGCTCCAGATAGACTAGTCTAAAGACGCAAAGTCTTTTCCTCATTTAATCAGATCAACAGTTTTCAGTGGTGCTAACATTATTGCAGAAGGGTTTTCTATTGATCAGTTGGCAATTACAATTATTAACACAGGACTGACGGCTGCTGAGGGGCCTTTTTACGCCTATGCAGATATTTCATTAACAATATGCTGTTTTAAGCTCCTATAGTAATTTCCAACATAAACAATGTCTACACTGTATTTCTGAACAATTTGATGTTATTTTAATGGACAAAAATATTTATTGTGCAAACAAGGACAGTTCTAAATGACCCCAAACCTTTGAATGGTAGTGCGCATTTTTATTTTACATTTAGGTCATGAGAAAAGTTTTACATTCGAATTATTTCTGAAGAATGTGCAAAGAAATGAAAAGGATATTAACACCATGCTGTAGAATTTACAAGTTCCATAGGAAATACAGTAAGTTATTCAAATTAGGCAAAATAATGTCTAAATATTTTCAACCTCACTAAAGATGAAAGCAGTAAGACTGAAATAAATGTGTGCTAACTCATTGAAAAAAGTGAAATACATTAAGTTCATAGGTATTTTGATCATTTATTCAGTACTTTCAATGTAAAGTGCCTTTGGCAATGATCACAGCTTCAAGTTGTCTCGGTTATCTGTAGGAGCTTTGCACACCTGGATTTGGTCAGTCTCTCCCAGTCTCCCTTATTTCTTCTCTAGGTCAATCAGATTTGATGCAGAGCATCTGTGAATTGCAATTTTCAGGTCTTGTCATGGGGTTCTCGTCAACCCAGTCTGAGGTCCTGTAGTTTTCTCAAACAACCTCTCGGTCTTCGATTCCATCCCTTCAGTCAAACCTTACCAGTCACCCAGTCCCTGCCGCTCCAGGGAACTTTCATAGGTTAACCAATTGTTTTATAAACTAGCCTAGATGAATGCGTCGACAAAGTCTAGAGAGGTCCTTAGACTTCATGGTTAAGTTTTTGCTCCGACATGCACAGTGAAGTGTGGGATATAATATAAAGATACAGGTGCATTTTTAGACCATGTTTAGTAAATTTAATTCCCACAGATGGACTCAGATGAAGATCTAAAGGCATTTTAAAGATGATCAAAGGAAAGTACAGGGTATAGTGTGTAGATACCAAAAAACATAAACTGGATCAATCAGAAATTCAATATACAACATATACAATACACAACACCAAATGTGGATTAAGTGAAGAGATCTAAATACTTTCTAAAGGAACTGCAGATGAGCTTGAGAAAAGGCATAATCAAATAAAAACATCTGAAATCCAGGGAGAACATTGAATAATGCAATCAATCTTTGTCATTTGATGTTCTCAATCAAGTGCCCTAAAAAATTCCCTTTCCCTGTTGAGAAAAAACTGAGCTGATTGCATTGCTAAATTCTTAGCTACAAGTTTTTGATTGTTTTTTGCAGTATCATAACCACTGAGTGAAATGAGATCTATGGACACAGAGAATCACAAGAACGCAGCTCCCTCAAGAGATATGAGAATTTTATTTTCCTGTAGCAAGGGCAACATCTTAGCTCAAATACACACATTGGGGAAATTACAGGCATGACTGCACACTCCCAATAGTGCCAACAGCCACCTGAGAAAGCAGCATAAAAAAGTACATACTTAAAAATCTCACTGATTGATAAACAACATTAAATGCTGATGTTTTTAAGTATGGATACAGCTATGGGTGAACCATCATAGTACCCTATATGGTGCAGCAGGCCCCATACATGTTGTTTAGCATTTTATTTCAAATGTGAACTACCTTAGCAACCAAGAGTAGTATAAGTAGTATATGTGACCTACATCCGTTAAATGGATATTTAGAAAAGAGGAAAATAAATGATAATGGGTTAAAGTTTATTTTAACACAAACAGAGGGCAATCGGGTACATTTAAAAATAATATATATATAAAAACTAAAGAAGCAAAATGCTTAAACAATTAATAAAAATAAAACGAAGGCAAAATTAAAATACATATTTTGAACTCAAAATAAAAGTACATAGTGATGTGCAAACTCGATGTTGAGCGCAAATCACCAAACACATTTGATCCTGTAAGGAATAATCCCAGACCTTTCAACAGTTCCTCCCACTGTTCAGTCTTGTCTTGATCCTCATGTTAAGGTAAGATGAGGGCAGAATCATTGACTTTTGCTTCAGGACAGCACACCAGGTCAGGACCACTGGTTTCCAATCATACACAGACGTGCCTCATGTGGAAATTCACTACATACTCAGCGTTGGTTCTTTGTACAGAGATTGCAAACGGCTCAAAAGGGTGGAATGTGAATGCCACCAGCCGCCGGACAGCATGGTTAATGGGCCGTCCCAGCAGGCCTGCCTGGATCTTGAACTTCAGCAAGCCAGAATCTCGGGCATAAAATCTGCAGTTAACAAGAAAAACATTAAGATTTTACATATGCAAGTTTGAAGAGATACTACAAATAATTGGCTACCAAGCCATTTCTCTACTTGAGTCAGATCTTGTATCATTTGAATACTCTACATGCAGTACCAGGCAAGTTAGCATTATGCAGGAAGTTAAGAGGCAGTTTTGTGTTTCAATGCTAACATTAGCCTGGGTGACACCAATGTGACAACAAAGAGGGGAGCTCACTGGTCTGAACATAATTTTCTCAGCAAAATAAATCCTGCTTGCAATGAATTTAAGAGTATTTTTGTGTTTCTAGATTTAAGATAGTTCATTCCTACACAATATTTTCCAAATTTACTTATTATTGGACAGCTAGCTGATAAGTGCTAACATTAACAATCTGGCTGAAACAGTGTTGCAGCTTTTTATGAAAACACATTGAGAATGCCCAGAGAGATTTTGGATTTGGTCCTATACTCAAATCATTATGGAGAATGTCTATGACTGAGAAATTATATTGATAACTCCCCACTTATGCAAAATGTTGTTTTTGTACAAATGTTATATTTATAAAAGTACTAGCTTAATAGCTTAGTAGCTTCATAAGACCTAGAAGGAATGAAGAGTGAAAACCGCTTCATAAATGACAACTGCTTCATAAACGGCTACCAGGCAGTATAGAAAGATGTGCACTAAGGCAAATTAAGAATGACTTAATTGTTGCCAATTACAATTATTAATATATTGCCAACTTTCATCATTCAGCCCTCAACAATTGCTTTATCTTTCTGTAAGGGTCAGGGCTCAAAATAAAAACTTGCCTTTCAAAGGAATGTTTGCATGACGGAAGAAACACCTCTTTAATAAAAGATTAGATTAATGAGCACAATGTTCAAAACCGGTCTCATGCAACATTATTTAAATGACAGAGCTAAACCTAAGAGGCAATATTGACAAGGCATCATTTACAATAGAAATGCCTAGTTAAGCATCTAATTTGGTAAGGCATATCGCCACACAGACTGAAACATAAAACAAAAAGCTCTTGGCCTTTTAAAGAACCGTTAATTTTAACTAATTTCCTAATGCAATCATATACAGTGCCATCTGAAAATATTCAGACCCTTTTACTTATTCCATATTTTACTGTGTTAATACACTTATTTCATTATATATTACATTAACGTTTCTTCCCACAGGTTTATACACTCCAGAACATACAGACTTATCCCTTGTGTTGTGGTCGATTGATGTGGTGGAAACTGAATGTCTGCCCCAGTGTGAGGTCATGTGAGCTGTGGATCAGGCTTTCAAGGACCTGGATATCCTTCCATTAATCCTTTATTCAATCCAGACCAGTCATTAAGTCCATGCTGTTGAGAAGCATCCCCACAGCATGGTGCTCCCACTACCATGTTTATCCAAAGGGATGGTATTAGCCTGATGATAAGTAATACCTTATCACCTGATGTTGCATTTGGCATTCAGACCTAATAGATTGATTATGGTCTCATAAGACCAGAATTTTTTTCTTCAAGCTCTGTGTCCTTCAGATTGCATGGCATTCCTTTTACTCAGGAATAGCTGACACATAGCCACTTTATCATAAAGGCCTGATTGATAAAGTGCTGCAGAGATGACGGTACTTCTGTCAGAAAACCTCTGAAGCTCTGTATGATGGGCTATAGAGTTCTTGGCTAACCAAAGCATTTCTTGTTACTAACCCCTAAAAAGCTAAACCTTGGAGGTTTAAAACTAATTTCATTACACATGGATAGAGCCCACTGTGCACCTAGGAACTTTGTATTATGTAGCCATTGTTTTATAACCTTCCCCAGAACAATGTCTCGTTACGTTTCTCTACAGAGATATCCGTAAACTTGTACAGTGAACTGGATTTTCCAAAGGTAGGTTTTTGCTTTGTTGATATGGGGTATTTTGTGGATCTTGGCAAAAAGGTTGTCTATAAAAACAAAATGTGTAAGTGAAGGGGAAGGGCTTAATACTTTCTAACAGCAATGGATATAGTCTGGTTTTAGGATGGAATATCTGTAGAGTGATCAATGGAAACAAGGGTCTCTTGCAATAAGGCATTCCAAAGTATTTACTGAAATAAACTCAAATTGGCATGTGTGTATACCTTTCAAGGAAGTACTCTCTGGACTCTTTAGAATACCAGCATAGGAAGCAAAGTATACTCTTGTAATCGTGAACCTATTTTTAAATTAATCTGAGGTGAAAGTAAGCCACTATGGTGGAGTATGCCTTCCCAGCAAAAGGAATATGGGAGTACACTGAACCAATAAAACAATTGTGGGGAAAATCTATTAATTATTAATTTTACCAAATTACCAAATGAAAAGGTGTGAACTGACTAGAAAGACCAAGTTACCCTCAAAATGCTAACTGGTTTGACTGGAACACTGAAACACAGCAAAAGCAGGAAATAAGTGGCCAAGACGGAGGCTGTGCACACCGCGGTGCGAACATCACATCATGGATGCGTCAATTTATGTGCAGCAGTTTGAATCAGTCATCAAAATGTCATTCTTTTTTTTTCGATTCCTCAAGCTATTTTACAGATGTGGGTGCATAGCATGAGTAGTAGTTTAATAATTCATAGTAGGTATACTTATAGTAGTTATAAACTCCACCATGACAAATGGTTTGGATTGTTCCTATGAGCTGTGACAACACACTGACCATCCCAGGTGCCAAAAAAACTGTTAATCTGAATTTGTTTGTGCATGTCAAAAACACATAAGTACTATAAAACTGACATTATATGACTCTTGATTACATAACATATTTACCAAGGCAAAGCTAAAAAAAGGAAATAGAAAATGCTTACCTGATGGGGTGGTCTCCACATGTTTTGGGCCGCTCCATCACCGACACCCACTTGTCATCATAGCTGAAGAGGGAAAGATCCAGGTAGGGGCTGCTGCTGTAGGACTGAGCACTGATGGGCAGCTGACCCAGCAGCCTTCTGACTGCTTCAGTGTGACCACCATACTTTGCATTCACTATGGTGTCTTTGAACCTTAAATTAGAAAAAAAAAAAAAGAACAAAATCGTTTCAGAAAAATTATGAGAAAAATACATTTTGAGGGGCTAATCTAGCTAAAATGTTTAGTTGAGTAGCATTTCGATTCTGCCAGAGTTTATGAAGATATCATTTTAGAATTTTGGTAGGCCTGTTTTCCAGACCAACAATACCTTCTCTGGACCTGCCGTGCAAAGTTGTTGCTGGAAGCTGAACAGGGAAACTGAACGGCTTCGCTGTGGAGTGTTGCATTCCGGAATAGATCACAGAAGTTCTCAAACAGCTCCAGCAATTTGTCAGAAGTGTTTTCAAAAACAGCCAACACCTCTGTTGACACCATGTTGTACACTACAAAGAAAGACGGCTGAAGGGGATGCAAACAGATATTAACAAATCAGCATGCAATCATAAGACCAATGGCTGAAATGAGACAATTTAAATCAGAGGATGTTTGTTTTCTAAGCATTGCCTACTATGTAACTAATACACGATCCTCTTACACATACCGAGCGCCTATTAAACAGCTGACAGACGAGGCAGGCCTTAGGATTTACTACACTAGCCAATAACACCAGATGTCAATAATAGGGGTACCTGGGAGGGGTCAGTGACCCGCAGCGTGACCACGTCCTCGCTGGTGTATTTGATGAACAGGTGGTGCTCATCCAGCAGCTGCATCTTCCACATCCTCAGCTGCCTCAGCTGGTCAAAAAACTGGAAGAAGCGTCGCTTTGCGGTGGCACTGCCGTCCTGCTCGGCCCGTCTCCACAGGTAGACCAACAGTCTGTGCTTCAGTGAGTTGATGGTCTTCTCCTTGTAGAGGCGGGAGAAGCCTGGCTGGCCCTCACCCTGGGCCTCGGTGTACACAGCACACAGAGTTAGGAGGTCGTCTTCATAGCAGAACCGGCCGATGGTCCGCACGTCCAGAAATGTCCCTTCTGACGTCACCTAGAAGATTACGTTAGAACGCAAAATATGTATGTATCTATGTATGTATGTATGTATGTATGAAGTATTACATTAAATTTGACATATCTTTTGAGACATTTTACAGCACATTCGGAATTATGGAGGACATAGAATATACGTATACCTGAAAGACATGGATCGTCTGCTGCTGAACAGAAAGAACAGCCAATATGTTTCTGTAGAGGTAGAGTCCCTGGTTGTGTGAGAGAATTATCTTGTCACACTTGAAGGATCTGGTGTCGCAAAGCCGACCAGTGTGCAGGTCAATGATGTGTAGCGAATAGTCCTCCAGAGGAGAGCGAGGATTAGGAGTCACAGACTCGTTGTTCCGGTACACCTCAAAGAAATGTGGAGAGGGCTCCTCTGGCACATAGACAGCAGATCCCACAATCACATAGCGGCAGTCATCAGTAAACAGGCTACACTCTCTGTTCAAGTGCTCCCCATTGGATGCCACATTAGTGACGTGCAGAAGGGAAAAAAAACGCTCAAAGAGGCGGCCACGGATGTTGAGGGAACGCTGGTCATTGCCGTTTGCCAGGGTCTCCCCATCCTGGTCCAGCAGCAGATCCTCAGCCGCCTGGCAGCCCTGGTACTCATAGATCTCAAGGGAGGTCTGGTCTGAGGAGAAGGCTATGAAGCAGCGTCCATCTGGTGAGAATTTACGAAGGAAGCAGGGAGGCTTCTCTACATTGACAACAGTAAAGTTGGGAAAAAGGTTCTGGTGAAAGCAGCGCACGCGGTACCAGTGGGCTCCAGCCCGACCAGAACAGATACGACGCCTCTCCAACCGATGGACAACATTCTGGTTCTGAATGCGCCTAGGTTTCAAAGTTGGGGAATCTTCTTCCATTTTTTTTATTATTGCCAGCTCCCATCCATGGGCAGCTTCCTCAGCAATCTCTCTTTACTGCACCTTTTGGACAAGAGATAATACAAATCAATGAATTTACAGACTTTTAAAGTGCAACAGATGCAAAGTTACATCGTAAGGAAATGTATATGTAGATACAGACATGAAGATATATTGACATAGATATATGAATAGCCGTCTTTATAAAGAAGGTATATCGGCATCCTTCATGAACTTGTCATCAATCACCATGGGTAAAGCAAAAGTGCCCTCAGCTGAAAGGGGATAGATGGTTGTTGAACTACAGAGATCAGAAAGTATACCAAATCAGCAGTTATAAATACCACTAAGCAGAGTCAGTGCAATAACCAAAAAGTTTGATTTCAGGATCAGTTACACATTTTCTAAGAATTAGAGACATGTGCATAGTCCCCACGGCGGTGAGCAAGACTGTTTGGGAGGCAAAGGAGAATCCAATGATCACAGTATAAAAACTGCACATTCTAGTAAAATATTGAGGTTAACAAGTCAAAAAAAATTACGATTGCACACCACCTCTGTCAAAAAGCACATGAGGGATTGACGAAAGAAGCCATTATTGTGCGAAAACCACATGATTAAAAAGCCTGAAGTATGCCAAGACTTACTGGGATTACAAATAGAATCCTGTGTCGTGGTCAGATGTGGGCAGAAATGCAGCAAACTTGCCAGACTAGAGGACGAGTTATCAGTACCGTTATTCAATACAGGGGAGGTTTCACAAAATACTGATTGTGCCAATAATCTGAAACCTGTTTTTCTGAAAAATTTTGCAACACTCATTGAAATGTTCGATGTCTGAGAAATTATTGTGGTGAAATAAAAGTAGTGGCTCCCCTTAAAATGCTAATTTCAGCATTACATGTTGTTCAGTTTCACACACCCTCCTTAACAAGGCATAAGAGGGGTGGCAGTAATTTTGGTCTGAATTTTCTGTGCAATGTGTGGCTCTAATTTATGAATAGAAGATTAACAGCTCAAGGTCAAGTGCTAAGCAAGGTATTGAATTTGAAAGCAATGATGACAAATAATGTGTATTCATTTTAAAAGAAATTAATCATATACAACATGCCCCTCCATGCAAGGTTTAATCCACTATTGAAGTCTCATTTACATTTTAAATAAACAGTGGTGCTCATAAGTTTGCATACCCTGGCAGAAATTGTGAAATTTTGGCATTGATTTTGAATCTATGTTGCCATGTTTTGTGTTAGGAAAGGGCAAGTTGAATGTGAATCCCATAAGAAGTAAGACATGTTTTGCGTGTTCACTCATGTTGCCTTTATAAAGAACCTATATTACCAATTCTCCAAGGGTTTGCAAACTTGAACACAAGTGTATATACCCATACATTCACAAAAATGCATGCATTCACGCTTCCATATATATATGCATACACAGCCATTCACATATATGTACACACACCCCTATCCATACATCCACCCACCCATTCCTCCATATACAGTGGGGAAAACAAGTATTTGATGCACTGCTGATTTGGCAGGTTTTTCTACTTGAAAAACCTGCATGTAGAGGTCTGTAATTTGTATCATAGGTACAACTGTGAGAAACAGAATCTAAAACAAAACTCACTCACATTGTATGATTTTTAAATAATTAATTTGCATTTTATTGCATGACATAAGTATTTGATCACCTACCAACCAGTAAGAATTCCGGCTCTCACAGACCTGTTAATTTTTCTTTAAGAAGCCCTCCTGTTCTCCACTCATTACCTGTATTAACAGCAGCTGTTTAAACTCGTTACCTGAATAAAAGACACCTATTCACACAATCAAACAGACTCCAACCTCTACACAATCGCCAAGACCAGAGAGCTGTGTAAGAGATAAAATTGTAGACCTGCACAAGGCTGGGATGGGCAACAGGACAATAGGCAAGCAGCTTGGTGAGAAGGCAACAACTGTTGGCGCAATTATTAGAAAATGGAAGAAGTTCAAGATGACGGTCAATCTCCCTCGGTCTGGGGCTCCATGCAAGATCTCACCTCATGGGGCATCAATGATCATGAGGAAGGTGAGGGATCAGCTCAGAACTACACGGCAGGACCTGGTCAATGACCTGAATAGAGCTGGGACCACAGTCTCAAAGAAAACCAAAGTCTGTATTGCCCAGCAACAGCCTCGAAACCTGAGGATCTGGAGAAGTTCTGTATGGAGGAGTGGGCCAAAATCCCTGCTGCAGTGTGTGCAAACCTGGTCAAGAACTACAGGACACGTATGATCTCTAATTGCAAACAAAGGTTTCTGTACCAAGTATTAAGTTCTGCTTTTCTGATCTATCAAATACTTATGTCATGCAATAAAATGCCAATTAATTATTGAAAAATCATACAATGTGATTTTCTGGATTTTTGTTTTAGATTCCATATCACAGTTGAAGTGCACCTATGATAACAATTACAGACCTCCACATGCTTTGTAAGTAGGAAATTCCTGCAAAATCAGCAGTGTATCAAATACCTTTTCTCCCCACAGTACAGACCTACATATACTGCGAGGGGGGGAAAAGTATTTGATCCCTTGCTGATTTTGTATGTTTGCCCACTGACAAAGTATTCCTCAGTCTACAATTTTAATGGTAGGATTATTTGAACAGAGAGTCACTGAGTTTTAAAAAATCCAGAGAAACGCATGTCCAAATTGTTAGAAACTGATTTGCATTTTAATGAGGGAAATAATTATTCAACCTCTCTGCAAAACATGACTTAGTACTGGCAAAACTCTTGTTGGCAATCACAGAGGTCAGAGGTTTCCTGTCGTTGACCACCAGGTTTGCACACATCTCAGCAGGGATTTTGTCCCATTCTTCTTTGCATATCTTCTCAAAGTCATTAAGGTTTTAAAGGCGGATGTTTGGCAACTCAAACCTTCAACTCCCTCCACAGATTATTTATGGGATTAAGGTTTGGAGACTGGTTAGGCCACTCCAGGACCTTAATGTGTTTCTTCTTGAGCCACTCCTTTGTTGCCTTGGTTGTGTTTTATGTCATTGTCATGCTGGAATACCCATCCAAAACCCATTTTCAATGCCCTGGCTGAGGGAAGGAGGTTCTCACCCAAGATTTGATGGTTCATGACCCCGTACATTGTCCCTTTGATGCAGTAAACTTGTCCCGTTCGCTTTAGCAGAAAAACACCCCCAAAGCATAATGTTTTCACCTCCATGTTTGACGGTAGGGATGTTGAGTTGAGTTTATGCCATAGAGCACGATATTTTGTCTCACAACACTTTCACCCAGTTCTCCTCATAATCATTCAAGGGGGACCTTGCGGGCATTGCAGGAATTCAGTCCTTCACGGTTTAGGTTGTTACCTATTGCTTTCCCTGGTGACTATGGTCCCAGCTGCCTGGATCATTGACAAGATCCCCCCATGTAGTTCTGAGCTGATTCCTTACCATTCTCATGATCATTGCAACTCTACAAGGTGAGATCTTACATGGAGTCCCAGACCGAGGGAGATTGAATGTTTCTTTTGTGTTTCTTCCATTTGCGAATAATCGCACCAACTGTTGTCACCTTCTCACCAAGCTGCTTGGTCTTGTAACCCATTCCAGCCTTGCGTAGGTCTCTAATCTTGTCCCTAACATCGCAGTCTTGGCCTTGGTGGAGAGTTTGGAATCTGATTGATTGCTTCTGTGGACAGGTGTCTTTTATACAGGAAAAACACTGAGATTAGGAGCACTCCCTTTAAGAGTGTGCTCCTAATCTCAGCTCGTTACCTGTATAAAAGACACCTGTGGGCAAGAAATCTTTCTAATTGAGAGGGGATCTAACACATACTTGCCTCATTAAAATGCAAATCAATTTATAACATTTTTGACATGCATTTTTCTGGATTTTTTGGTTGTTATTCTGTCTCTCACTGTGCAAATAAACCTACCATTAAAATAATTTCTTTGTCAGTGGGCAAATATACAAAATCAGCAGGGGATCAAATACTTTTTTCCCACACTATATATAGGCAATCATACATATATACACCCATACATATGAATGAACACACTTAATCCTAACCCTAATTAGAACATACAGCCATAGGTTGCCACTCCCTTTTCCTAAAATGTTCTGATCTCGTACACCGAAATTCTTTTGTCCTTCCAAGCTTCATTACCACCCCACAAACTCCAACCGACCCGGGCTCAAAACAATAATAAAAGATAATACAATGTGTTTTATCCATACCACCTCACTCGCTGCCCCTCCACCCCACACCTCTCCAGCACCAAATTCCACCCCATCAGTCCCTAACCCACACATCTGATATAGTGAAGTACTATTTTTTTCTTATAATGCCACCGTTTTTCAGGATTACTGGCCATTGTATTTATACATTATTTTTAGGTGTGATTTGTATTGACAAACCAAGATCATACATTCTATTTCCATCACGGATTAATTTGAAGACGAAGCTGCAATACAGGTGTTGGATTTACAGGTGGCAGGTACTGCAGTGCCTGCAAGACCTGACAAGGTAGTTGACATATCTGCAGCATCTTCTGTTGGGCATACTGCGGCCCCTGAAAGAGCCGACATAATTCTTGCCGGACCCGCTGCAGATGCGCCACTACCTGACGAAACGGACGGACTTGCCATAACACCTGACAAAACTGCCGTAAAACCTGACGCAGAGAAGTAAAAGGTCCTAGCCTTACTGCGTACCGGAAAGCGCCTACTGAAGGCAAACACTGGCTATGCATGGTAACAGCCAATTAACGTATTTTAACGCCATTTTAAATTTATCGCTTGTGTTAAGTTTGTACGTGACGTGTTTGGAACTATTTGGAGCTGAAAATTATGATTGTGATTATGCACTTTGATGATAGTCCTGGCTTACCGCAGGTTCCCTACAATAGTGCCATAAATACCTTGTATCATTTAGAAACGGAATCCGTAAATCTGTACATTGACATGTGAAATGTTGTACTTATTGTCTTTCATAACGACAGTTACCTGAGGTCTGTAGTTTAAATAAGAATATACGAATATTTGTCAAAAATTGAACATGAAGCTAACTTCAGTGTTGTAACGCTTATCTTTGAGATAACGTGACAATTAACGGCGCTTGTTTTTAAGGTAACATGGTAACATGACAACTACAGTATACTAGTTACCGATGGGCTTCTATGGGTTAATACCTGAACTTTCCGAAATTGAAAAAAATAGATCTCATTTTCAATAAGGCATAACATTATATGAACAGTAGACAGCCCACAGAAATCAGATTCTAGCACTGTCAATACTCACCTGTTGCTTGCAACATGCTGCAAATTTTGAAGTGGGTAAAGTAACGTTATGCTTGCTAGCTTGCTATTACGTTACTAGTGCACTGCAGTCGCAATAAACTAATAAAATGGAATATCATTGGTGAGCTTATAATCCTGAGACTGGCTTCTTGATGGGAAAAATACGATTGCGTGTCAAACTTGAAACATATACTCTCAGCATAATTCGTGTTTTTTAAACCCTATTTAGCTAATATTGTTAGCATTAGCTAGCTACATTAGACGGCAGCAGCTATGAAACATCCGTCCATCACAAGAACGCAGGAATAACTACTTCCTGGTCACCGGCTAAATTACCTCCTCAACCCCACCTTTCAGAATTATGGTTCTAGAAGTAAAGGAACCACTATTCCGAAAAGATTAGCAAACATAAACATTTCATATATGGATATGCAATTAGATTTTTGTTTAATTTTGCCCAAAACTATTTAGAATAATTATAACGTTGATCCAATTAATAGCCGTTTCGTTTAACGAAAAACGTAGGGGGCAGAGCGAGTAAACTCTCAGAATATACAGAAGGATTCTACATTATCATGTTTTTCATCATCTTAAATAATACATTTTTCTTATTCCTCCGAAAATGTAATGAATTTTGGCAGTTTTTCCGGCTATGTGTAGCAAATTCTTGCTGATAGAGCAGAGGTTACTGGATGTATTGAGAGGCAGCAAAAGATGGATGCATTTTCTTGTTGTCGAAACGTGCCTCTCTCCTCACAATGCGCTAGTTGAAAAGAGTATAAACACCGCACAGCAAAGACAGACTATACCATCTTGTAGTAGTATATGGAGACACATGGGCTTTTAATTGTTCTGTACAGTCCAACATTTTATCTTAGACACATGGGCTTTTAATTGTTCTGTACAGTCCAACATTTTATCTTGCACTTTAGACTCGAAAATTACACAAATGGGCATGAGAAAGTTTGATGCTTGGCCTTGACAGCATGATAGTTGCTTGAGCAAGTAGTGTGTTAAAAATGTGCCTTGAGGAAACATGTCTCAATCTTCGACAATCCCACATAAAAACAAACTATGTATCAGAATTGAGTGTATGGTTGTATCAACCAAATTACCTGTGAAAATTACCACATAGCCACTTCAAAGTAAATGCTGAATGCTCATGTCGTCAGGCCTTTATTTCACCCAAGGTGTAACCTAAAATATAAATTTGTACTGAAAACCAAATGGGATAATTTCCCTTATCCCATTTCAAATGTATCAAATCACCATCCAAACTATGTATAAATATTACATGCTATAACCTGTGATTGTCGGTAGAGAATAAAATGAGCTGTTCCTGGGGATTTCCTTGAAAGTTTGAAGAGAGAGCCATGCATGGCCCACTAGGAGTTAACATAACATCTACAGGATCTAATTAATGAAAGCTTGAGATCCGAAGAGGGATATACATTTTTTTTATTTGATAGAGTATCATGACACTGAAGAACATAATTATGTAGAGGCAAGATCGCACAACCAGTGCATTGCACAGATCAGGATGTCCTTCAAAAATGTATTACCGTTTAAGGAAAAGCTTTTCAATGACGCTACCAAGAGACAAACTGCAAACTTAACGGAGCTGTAGTAGTTTTGGGTGGAATCTGGGCACTTCCTGAATAGTACAAGCATTGCATGTATTTTCACAACTCAGAGCAGTGTAATAGATTGGCAAGATACAGGCCATTAATCTGTTAAGACATCAATGCAAGCTCACTCTTGTGCATCTCACTGGAACTATTGTTTTATCTTTGATAAAATGTGGACATTTGGATTTTAGTTATTTAGCACACATTTATCTCCAGAGGAACTTTAAAACACTATTGGTAGATTTATGTATTTGAATTTGCTGGATACCAAATCCAAAAGCTGGCACTAAAAACACCATGCTGTGACAACTGAGCTACAAAGGACCCTTGGATCAGGAATAATGAATGGAAAAGGGACATTGATCTTTGAGCTAAGTCTGGACATTTGTTTATATTTATATGAAATCATCAGACATACTTTCAATGTTTTGCCTCTCCTTTTCCCAATGTATAAAAAATCAGTGCCCCATTCCTTATTATTTTACCAAAACATGCTGTGATTTCTATTTATTCTGTTTTTTTTTAATAATACATGTTATATATGATATAAAATCCAAATTATATCTCATAGAATGTAACAATTCAAATAACTTTATTACATTTAAATGATCATTTGGAAGAATGCCATTTGCCCCTTGTTTCTATAGAGATTTTCCCCCTAGACATATAAGGGTATTGTGGTTCCCTGTTATAGAAATAGAGTATAGCAAATATAAATCTATATTTAAACATCATTAATTAATAACAACAATAATTACATTCTATTAAAACACTGAGGACATTCCTCTACAAAGAAATTTCAGGTATCCAGTTTTAATGGCAAATAATTTCACTTGGTGATCAGCTACATGGATGTGTGTTGCTTATCAATAATATCTTCAGTGATAGAGTTCTTTGATGAGTTCTTTGATCATCAGCTCATTACAGAAATCAGCCATAACAGAATGGATATTGAGATGTTATGCTTTCTAGAGGAATAGAAGAATGGAGCACACTGAATATCTTTAAATTTGCTTTCTACATTTGCTCCACAGGCACATGGAGGCTGTAATTCTGCAAGCAGACTAGAGACCTTAAGGGACAATTTCAAAGGCTGATGTTTACCAGTTAATGGAAAATAATAATATATGAAAGAAATGTAGAACTGTAGAAGCATACAGTAGGTCAGTCATTTTAAAGTAAAATTACATGGACATATGGATTGTTATAATAATTGAACAATTTTTGTTTAAATAGTATATTTCTGAAATTCCGCTTGAATCTGAAATAGCAGTGTGAAAAGGTTGCTCTTAGCACAAAGAACATTCAGAAATGCGTTGTTTTACCATTTCTATGTCACTAAAAGGTTTTATTTGACATTTTGGAAAATCTTTCAACTTTCTAAGGCACATTAAATTATTTTCAGGTACCTCTACTCACCTGAACTTTTAAAGTCTTTGAATTTCATATTTTTTTAGTTACAGGGTCCATATAAATATAGAATATTTTATGAATTTAACATACTAATTGAAGTAAAAAATTATGTTTCACTTCGTCATTCAATTGATTGAGCATAACTTTTGCGACGTACGACATTAAGCCACTTTCGATGGAAGAGTATACTAAATGGCATTTATTTAGGCATGCACAGATAATCAGTTCCGGTGGTGTATAACTTTTGTTCTATCAAAACAGGAACAATTCCTCTATTAATTTCATGTAGGACAGCGTAATTTGTTTTCAAAGGAAGTATATTTTGTTAGTTTGTTGTGAATGGAAAACATGCAGAATTTGCTGTTGGGACAGTTTGGATTAAGGATAATTGTTAGTATTAAGTGTTAGATGCAATTAGTTATAGAATTATTGTATTTCTTGATGATTTAGTATGCAGTCATAAAATGTGTATAAGTAAATGGAATTCCAAATATAATTTGAACATGATCACATTTTAATGACATTTTACTGTATGAATTTCATTTCTTAATATAACCTACTTACAAAAATGCTTTCCGAATCTGCAGCTTCAATTTTAAATTAAGTCTTTGAATGATTCTTGAACAAAACCGCATCACAGGACATTTCTGTTTCTGAATGTTTTTCAGAACCCCATTTCCTGGCTGAACATAGTTTTAGCCCCCCAAGCTCTATCTATGTTCTCGTATAATAGGGAACCCTACTGTTCAACATTCAACATTTTCAATTTTCTTCAAGTATGGCATGATTTTAAATGCTGGATTACCACAGAAATTTCTGACTGCTGAATTAATAATGTATTAAAAATAAAGAAGGCAGAAAAGGAACCCTGCTGTCTTGAATGTAGTCATATGAATACTTGTATGTCCTTATAAATCTTTTGCTTATAGTTTCTCTTAATGGATTTTCAATTTTACATACCTTTTTAAGCATTTAAGAAGCAGGTATGGTCTGTCTAGTGAAGAGAACAACAGAACAATGACCATTTTATCAGTACCTATTTCTAGCTAACCTCTGCGTTCAGGTCATTGGAGATAGATGAGAGGGCCTTTCAAAAAACCTTAAAAGGAGGCAGTGACAGGTCAAGCACTAGCGCCTGGCTCTAGCTGAACACCCCTCTTACCTCTCCAGGCGAAAGCTAAGGGGACCACAGTGGGGGACGGAACTGTTGCGCATGTCTGGGCTACAACTTCTCTGTCGATATAGAGGGTGGCAATTTCTGCCATTTCTGAATACAGCTGAGAAGAGTAATGGGCACTTTTCTATTATTACTTGGCAGCTGAGTGTATAAGATGCATTAGTGCAACTGGAACTTGTCCATCTATTGCACACTCCCACTCTGACCTTAGCCAGGGTTTGATGTGACTATTGTGTTTGTTAGCACTCTTTTACTTTTCTGATGTTTATGTCATGGTTTAAAGTCCCTCTGTCTAAAAGTCTGTCAGTAAGCCCTGCTTTGCCTGAAAGTGATCCCTTGTTTGTAAGTATTAACCCAGGGAGAGGTCATTATCTGATGAGCGCAGTTACCTGGAAAAGAGGCACTTTGTGCCAGGTGTTCAGGGCTTCTTGGTGGGTCATCGGTATGGATGAACACATCCTCCATCTCACTGAACACAGTGAATTGCTTATATGCTATTTAGGAAAACAAAGCATTGCTCTGTGCAGGTTTGCACAATACTGATCGACATCTGCTAGTGCAACTGAACTTGGCTACCCTTTAGCGATACGTAACCAAACTTTATCCGGGGCCAGATTGGTAACGTAATTTGTGGAAGATCCAAACTCAGGAACATATTATGATTACATTCAGTTACATTTGGCTAACTTTCTCCTTCAAAGGCAAATTTGGTGTCTCATTTTAAATCCATTGTGTCTTACGGTAGTGGATGCACTTATTACCAATGTGGTCCCCCATGGGAATCAAACCCCAGGCTCTACCACTCTCCAAATATTCTGTCTACCTTTTAAAGCTTAATTCACAAAGTTTTACAAAAGTGTCTGTGATTATAGTATTCTGTCTGTTATCAAATTGATTACAGTTTTTTATAGTCAGATTACCCCAACAACCCTGCATTTATCAGTTACGCAAAAGTGCTGTCCAGCTGATTAAAACCATTAAATTAATAATAACAGCTTCTGAATGCTGAAAACATCCCAACAAAATTCAAATAACCCTCACAGATGACTAAATCCAGTTTAATGGTTATTCCTGCTGTGTGAAGGCATTTCTATATTAAAACTCTACTGGTATTACCAAACATTGTATGCAAAATGTTCAAAACTACAGGCAGATATATTTATCCGATGTCGCTGCATAGCTGTCTTGTAGATGTCATTGTTTGGTAGCCCTGCAACATGCTTGGGAATAACACAACAAAAGCCATTGTCTGGTTTCAAATGTCCCTCAAATACATGTCACAGAAAAAAATGCTTTACCTGTATTTCTAAGGAAACATTTTTCAAGATACAGTATTCTAAGCACTCAGATTTCCATGAATAAAACAAACCCACACAGGTTCGTGTGCACGCCCGCGCTCAGACACAAACACATACACCATGGTGACACAAATTAAGTATTTCAGATAATCATTTCTCAGTCTGGGAGGAGAGCACAATAGTGTTCAGCACAATAGGCACGTTTGTGTCTGATAATACACCTCTTGTGTAGCCTTTTTTCCTTCAAAATCTTGGAAATGTACAATGGTTGTGCTTTTTTCAGCTGTCATCTGATAAGTGGGTAAAACACATGTTAAAGAAAAATCTAACTTAATTTTCCAATTACTTTGTTGTGCACAGAACAGTTTATTACCACTTATTATGGCTGTGAAGGTAATGTTGACTAGTAGAGATTTTTTATGAAGGATTCTTATTCAAAAAGAGACATATAAGATCGATTTGGTGGATGAAGGTCCAAATACAATGAATTCATATATTGAAATTGCATAATAGATGACTAAAGCATTATAAAAGAAATATTCGTTGCTACATCTGATTCACTCTGGTAATTTGTAAAGCACTGAACCGTATGTCGCTATGTCATCTTCTGGTAATGGAATTACTGACAAGAACAGGTGGCATTGAAATCTTAATAGTTATGAATATTTGCAATAATGGGAGAAACCTCAAATACAATCAATTATTCTTTCACGCGGTGTGTAAATAAAACGTCTACATGTTGTTTTATAAAATGAGTGCTCTTTGATATTGTAAGTAAAAGTTACACTTTCAGAGAATAAATGGTTTCAAAACATGTTTTCACCTGTCTCTGTAGGATAACCTCCATTCCAGGGAGTACCCTTTTTGGTTCCAGATAAGGCTTTCCTTCAAAGAGGGATCACCTGCAGGGAGAGCAGAAGAAGCCTTTTGTAACCTTTTTTATGAGTTTGTGCATGCTGTAACGGTTTTGACTTCTTTTCATTCTGATTAAGTGAGGTGCCCTTTAATATAGAACACACTGAGAATTTGGGAAGTCTTGTTTTTTCTGCTTGCTGAAGTGCTAACATTCTGTATTTTGGCATAGGCCTGCATGTCACGTCTAGAACAATTTATAGCCACTCCAAGATTCACCATCACTGTAAAGCACTAGTTATTTTTGTTACTTTAAAAAGTCAATTCTGAAGATTATTATTTATTGTAAGGATGTATTCATCTAAATCCTTCATTTTAAGGGGAACCAATAACTGAGCTCCACATTTATTGTGGTGAAACTATTCCATTTAATATATACTTTTTCTTAAGGACCAGTGACTTGCATTCAGTTCTTCCTCCCTGTTGAGCACAAGCTTCCATTCCCCCATGCCAGGGGGGATTTACGGGTGATTTAAAATGAAATTTTCAACCCTTTTATGGTCAACACTGTTACTTCATTTTTCAAGTAGGAGGTCAACCCTGTTACATTATTTGCAATATAGTAGGCAGATTCCATAGTATTGTTTTTTTATTTATCTTTTAGAGATGCAAAGAAGTTTATAATAGCAAGACACCCAGGTGGTCATGTGGTGCATGACCAATTTACTACAGCTTGGACCCAATCAGAATTTAGGGCTTGATTGCCTGTTTATAATGTAGTATAAACACATTAAAAGAACAGACTGAAACAATCAAGACATCTTTATGCCACACCTTCTCAGGCCTTGTTGCTTGATTATATTAAATGTACAACCAATTTCATAACAGAATGTGAAGCTGTTTATTTGATTGTATTTTTGTAGGTTGGTCATTTTTACTAAATAATACGATCAGATTCTGTTATCATCTCAAAAATAGACTTTTGTTATGAAAAGTGGATTTCTATTTATTTCCCCATAATCTGACGTCACGTTCTTGAAATTGACAGGCCACCTGTGAGGGTGAGTCGGATTTAAAGGGATAGATCCCTAGGATAAACTGAGGAGGTTGTCTTTCAGCACATGGCACAAAGATGAACTGTCAATCCCGTCGGTTTCAGTTCTAGGAGCAACGCGGGCAGCATCGCCAAGGTAACTATCTCTTACCTCTTTTCGACTCTTGGTGTTTCATACAGGCTTACTAATAACATATGAAATGAGCGATAGTAAAAGAAAAACCGTAGGCCTTTATAACGATCTTGACTAGAAGGCTACATCTTGTTTTGCAAACCGCCTGAACAAGCCTTCGCCGTATCTTTCCAAATATAAACGAGTAGGCTAATATTATGGTTGATTTTCAAGAATGCTTTTGTTATAGCCTTAAATTAAATGAATTTGAGTCTTGAGAATGTAAACTGAAATGAGCAGAAATACATTCACATTTGTATGGGCTGTCGTAGGCGAATGCATGTTTGTTGATCATTTGCTTATTTCACGAATGGGACTTTTCATATGTTTTATTATTATTTTTTGCATTCCGCACTTTCAGATATTAGCCAGCACGGGACTGCTCAAGTGTTGAGACCGCAAGAGATTGTAAGTCCGTCGGGATGCTGATCATATCAACAGGTACTGTAGAGCAGGTACTGAAATTGTTTCTGAAGGTAGCTATATCAGAAATAACCATATATATTGTTAGCAGCTTGGAAGTCTTTGCATATGACAGACCAGTCTGCATTACCAAAATGATGTGTCATGTATTATATAAACAGAAACATCTGCCTTTTTTCTATTATAGAATATTTTCACACGGTTCCACTACGAAACTCATGGCTTCCGATTAGGTAATAAATTGATTATATGAAAGCGCCAACCTCTCCACGAGCATATAAATAAGGTTAATGGTATTGTATTTAAGCAATAACCAATGTAAAATTTGAGGTGCTGGTTGTAACTAATATACAAAAAAATGCCGATATCAGCGTGTTGGTTAGGTTACATTTTAATTTTATGTTATGAATAATCATGTCCCAGGTTGCCTTTTATTCTGTGTAGGCCTATTTTAGTTTTGTCAGACTGGGGAATTGGGTGTGAGTGTATACGTGTATATGCGTGCGTGTATGCGTGCGTCTGTGACAGACATCATTTATCATTCTATTTTACAGGCCCAGAAAATTTGACATTTATATTCACTAATATAGGAACAAATGTTCCCATGCAACTTCAAATCTCTGAGTTGTGTAAGTATTTCCGTCTCATGTCAGAGTTACTTTTTGAACTAGTTTTGCCTAGTAAATTACCAAAGCTGAGTGGTGATTGTCTCTAACAGCTTAAGCTATGGAATTACATTTACTTTGTGGGCAACCATGAAAAGCAAGGAGATACAGTTTTGCTAATTTAGACATTCAGTATTAATATTTCTAAATGTAGGTATGTTACACAAAAGAATGTGCTTCTCTTTGGGGCTCGAAGCGACTTAAAAAACCTGTGCACATTCAGCATAGACAGCGCCAATGTGGTGGAGTAGGCTCTGGAGCAGGAAGCGTTCAGCGTGTGGCTAATCATTTTCAGCACTGCGGTTTGGTCCAAATACTAAGGGATATTGTCGGCGATGGGAGGCTTTATGTCGAAAAAGAAAACATTGCTAAAGAGAGTGCAATAAAACATTTCTATTCACTACAGACTAGGCCACAGTTTAGGTTGCCCTTGTTACGTCTTGCATACTTTTCTTTAAAGCCTACAGCTCTCCATAATTTGTGTGGTGAATAGCTTTATTTCCACTCTCCTGTTGTTATGCATTGTGCCTATAATGAACAGGCTGGCTGACAGGTTGTATGTCAAGCATCATGATTCTACATTTACATGGAAAAACACATTCCCCATAATGGCACCACAAATGTGCCGTTACACTACATAGGCAATCTGGACCCAGGAAAGAAAACAATTTACAGCAGGTGTTCAAACAAGACGGTTTGTGAGTATCTCCAATTAATGCAATTAGATGCAGCTTGGTTACGACTTAATAATGTCCAACTAGTGCATGCAGGGATAAAGGAGTAGTATGCACTGAGAGGAATGTTGACTCATCACCAGTTGCTATCTCTTGGGTAAAACCCCTGTCTGAATTCACTGATGTGTGAACCCCACACATGGCGCAAATTAAACAACCTCCACCTATTTATAAACAAACGCAGTCTTTGACTTTTTTTGACAGATTGTGTGAGACTGCAGGCTTTTGTATTTGACAAATACATGTATTTAATGGAAAATAAAGCCAGTTGGGTTGTCCACTTGCAATCGTCTTCTGCTCCCAAAATATTTACCCAATCCCCTTTTGTGAGCACACTCAAATAACTAGTTATTATTTCAGTAGAAATATCGTACCTAAATTAAATAAAAAATAATGATATTGACGGTGGTGGGCCTTTAAGGAATTTATAAGTGGTGTAAATTATTATGTGGAACCAGTAGTATTGAAAGCTACAGACTTGACTTCACCATGGAATGGTGTTTTGTTCCTCTTGGCAGCTAGCCTCAGAAAATAGGCAATCTGCTATTAAGGACTATCCCTGTCTGAGATCTCACCCATTTTATAGGAAAATATAAAATGAATGTCGGGGGCATTCTCGAGTAACAACAAAACATGGTAAGACCCGCGTAAGGTGGGTGCCATTTGTGGCTTGTTTGAAGTGCAATCACAATCAGCAGGCCCACAATCCCCGCCCTCCAAGACTGCGATGACTGGAGGGTCTAAAGGATAAACGCTGTTCTCTGCACAACAAAGAATGAACCAGGTGCCCCAAGCAGCAGAGTGAGAGAGTCCATACAAACAGATAGACAGACCAGGCTTAACATGACACTGATTAGTTTAGGGGACTAATTAGTTTGTTTCTTATATAGGTTAACGTGACGATAATATATTCTTTACCATTAACAATTAGGTTGAGCTATGTTTGATAGACGTTGAATGAATTATTGCATGCTTCATAGTAGCCGTGTTTTTGTAAGATTTTACCAACACAAAAGGAAATGTAATGGTGCCAGGCTTGTGTGTAATTGGGAAAATGTGTTTTTGTTTCTTTCTGAAGGACATTTTATGAGACCTATTAGATTACATTTTATTGTCATTGAACAAGTATGGTATAACGAAATGCATTTGGAATCAGACCAGTAGTGCAAATAGAAGAGGGTAGAGTATTTACAAGTATTAAAGATGTGTGTGTGTGTGTGTGTGTGTGTGTGTGTGTGTATAACAAGTGGAATGTATAGATGGGCAATGAAGGGGCAAGCGTGTTGGCTGATACAGTTTATCTACAGTGTTTATGACATTTTACAATTTAATTGTGGATATGGAAGTGATTTGCATGATCTTTATCTGTGTCATATTTACACATGGATGTGTACAATATATGCATAGATGTGGATTCAGCTTTGTCTATGCAAATCACTAAGTTATACCATTGAGGCTCTAAGATGGCAATTTGATATTGTTAAAATTACAAATTCCGAATTTCAGTTCTGTGTCTGTCCTTCACTTTAATTACATTACAAAACGTTTCTAGTACAGCTATTCCCGAGGTTCAAGAAATTCCCAAGGTCAAGGTGGGGTGTGTGAAGTCACATGCCAACAGTACATCACTTACATTGGTGCATTGTAAATTCAGATGTAGGGTCTTCATATGATCTCCCCACTAAAGTGGAACTTAGTTGCAATTCAGGAAATGTAAAACATATATAGCCAGGGTTGGGGAACAACCCATTACAAGTAATCCAGTGCATGTTATGGATTACAGAAACTGTAATCTGTTACATTACAAGCAAATATATTGTAATCGATTACAAATACAAAAAATGTATTACTTATTGGCTTCCTTTTATATTTAAAAACGAATAAGTGCGCTCAGTATTCATGACTCCTTCTATATACGATTTTTATTTTGTTAAAAACAATGTAATTCCCACCCTAAAGTTGTGTGCCATGATCACCTGCAAATCTGGCTGATTAGTGACCAAAGCACTTCTTTAATTATCTCAGGATTTATTTGGTAGAAACTGAGTATGCCTATCTTAATACTAGCCTACCCATGGAAAATTTGGTTTAGTAATATACAACTGACGCATTCTCAAAACAATTATAT
This sequence comes from Esox niger, assembly GCA_016801105.1. Taxonomy (NCBI): domain Eukaryota; kingdom Metazoa; phylum Chordata; class Actinopteri; order Esociformes; family Esocidae; genus Esox; species Esox niger. Next base: position 5,158 of record JACXGJ010002702.1, on the reverse strand, counting down.
GCCATAGGCTTACATGGTCTTTTTTTCTGTTTCCGTTTTTGGATATGACCTGTTTGGGGGAGTTGGCTACTATTTGCCTATAAATTGCTGTAACATTACACTGCCTTCAAGAAAACACATTTTATGGAATTTATAACGATATTGGAGAAGGAAAGGTGTGTTGACAAGTACTCGGCCCAGGGATAACCAATCATGATTTCCATTCGATGCCCACACTACAGGTAGGCCATGTGATTCTGCTTGTTCTGGACCTCAAAAGTGAGATCATTGGTAAACATTGGCTGCTACTGACACTGACTTTATGCTAAGAATGCAGGTGTTAATCTCCGTTTATCTTAGAATATTGCGTTTAGAAAATGAATTGCTATTGGCCCTAATAATTGCAGGTTCTGTTCTTGTCGGTAAAATGTATTTCTGTGCGGATGTTTACATTTGCGCATGTTTTGCAAGCTTGTTGCAGTGTTGGTGGTTGTGGGTCAGAGCCACAGATAATACAAATTTACGCTTGAAAAACATAGGATGTCTTGGTCTTTACATATAATGTGAAATATTTTTGGCCAAATTTTTTGGGGGTCTTTCTAAATCCCACACAATCTTTTGGATTTGCCACAGTTTTAGAAGAATCTCAAGGACAATAAAAGGACACAGGATTCATCTGAGTTTAATTAGGAGTGTCACAACATAGGGTCTGATCTTACCATTTCCCATTGTCATATAAGCTGTCTCAAATAAAGAAATTGCATAGTCAATTCTGGGTGCCCTATTGCGTGTAGATAGAAGGCATTTTTTTATGTAATGTATTTCTATTTAATGAATTATCCAAGTCCAAAATACAACAAAATGGGGGAGAAAGTCAAGAGGTTTGAATACTTTTCACAGAGTACATAACCATTAAGGTGAAATAAAAAATATATATATATGCCAAGGTATGTAAACTGTAAACAGGCAGTTCCTATTACCTCCTTAATATGAAACTATCCCAAAAATTATCATAATTGTAATCAGATTACGTTACTTAGTTTGAGTAGGCTAATCCAGAGTTGTTACTAATTACAAATTTTTTTACAGGAAACTTGTAACGGATTACATTTCAAAAGTTGCCTATCCAACCCTGCATGGTATGTTCGAAAAGGCTTCTGACAGTCCGAATTTCCTGACATGGTTTACAATTAAGAACAACAGAAATTACAAATATAATCTACATGAAAACCTTTTCTGCGTTTCGCAAGCTGGTTCAAATTAAGATGATGTATCAGTAAATTAATCGGCATAGTGTGTTCACTTTTCTATTGCCTCAGCTTTGGTCTGTGTTTCGATGGATGATTAGCGTGCCTCTGCATGAAGCATGTAAACCCAGCTCAGCCCAGACTGCATTCAGTAATTTTGCTTTGGTTGCTTTGGTTACTGCCACTTTCAAGGAGTGATCCTAAAGATCTGACAGGTGTTATCCTACAGATGGTTCCTATCTCTGGTTGCCGTCAACCTTTGTTCGGAGTGGTACACAGGTGCACAACTCAGTTGGAGAAGCCGGCTGGAATACAAAAAGCCATGGAGTGTCCTGGTGTATTGACTTGAACTGCACATCAAGGCATCGCTAGTGCAGTCGGAGGGAGGATGGGCAGATTGGCGGATGAGGCGCGAGGTAGGAGATGATGGAGGATGGGCAATATCAAACCGGGGCAGAGACTCAACATCAGAGACGAGCCCAGCGAGGGGGCCTTGAGTCACAAAGCCTACCAAACACACACCTATCCCCCACCACTCTAGACCCCCCTCTCCCCAGACGCAGCCTCCCACCGCTGGCCACGTCTCCTGCATGCATTCACAGGAAAGTCCCGTAGCATGGGGTTGCTGAACTCAATACTGGTACCAATGAGTGGTGATCATTTCCCCTATCAAATGCCGCTGACCGGTTGGCTCTGATAGAACAGAATATAGTAATCCTTCCATGTAACGTCTATGAAAATAGTCTAGAAATGTGTTTGATAGTAATTGCAGCATGTCTTAAGGGAATAGGGATCGAGCTACTGGAATCTAGCTCAATCTGCCCAGTGCCTGAATATGCTTGAAATCATTTGAATCATTTTAAAACCATGACTGACATTTATATTGCTGTTCTATTTGATTGCACCAGTTTGGGTAAGCCTCCTCTGGTTCACTTTTCACAGTAGTGGCCATGGAAATTCAGGATAAGTAAATGGCATTTTGTAGTGAATAGAAAATTGGATTAAATGATTTTGCAACAAAGACTACTCAGGTTTTGGGTTTCTTTATTGTTGCTGCCTTGGTTAAAATATAATATTGTTATTGTTCCATATTTCCAAACCCTTCTGACCTTAACCTACAGTATAAATATTCAGAGTAAACCCATAGTGCAGTTTTATGTTATCTGTGATTGATTGAATTGATAATCAAAGCAGGTTGTGTAATAACTGAATTGATAAGGCAGGTTATGTGTATTATTTTAATTGATAATGAGAAGAGGTTACGTTTATTCATTTATGATAAAAGCAGGTTGTGTGTGTGTCCCTGTACATCACCTAAAAGACAGAAGACTTCAGAATAGACCCCTGCTTACTGTATGAGAGATTATTATTTTTTTGGTCACTGACAGACGCAGAGGGGAGCAGAACACATTTCCCACCCCCACCTCCTTCCAATTTCAGCAATGAAAAAATGAAAACCCATTTCCCACAGGGCTCCTAGAAAAGAGCATGCTCAGGTAATTAAGTGGAGCTACGCTCAGCACCTTGTCAGGGCAATTACCACAAATCATATGCTCTTACTGGCTGTAATTACAGTAGATCTGTCTTTCTGCCTTTCCTGGCAGCCTCACTCTCCTCATAGCAGATTCACAACAATAGCAATTATGTCATGTGCCATTACATGAGTAACTTCTGTCGTCAAAATAGATGTTGCTTGTTGGGGCCAACCACAAATCTGTCCTGCGAGTGAAGGGAGAGAAATAATTGCGTTCATTAAAAAAATCTATATTCATTTCAAATCAGAATGTAACCCAGAGGATTTTGATGTAGATTCCGTTGCACTTTGACAGCGTTCCTTACTTGAATTGTCCTCAGCCATTTGCGTATTGCGCATGACAATGCACACAATTCAGCTAGTTCACTGGAGGTCGCTAACGTTGTTGGCAGGCGTGTGGATACTGTTTGTCTTTAAATTTTTCAGAGCTGGTCTGTTGATATGATGGTTTTTACCATTGATCGATGGCCCAGGAGATTTCCACGCCAAGCTCCCATCCCCCAGTCACCATCACCGTTAGCCTTGCTACTCAACACAGTGTGAATGAGGGCACGTGCCTGAGACGGTAACGGCACACCTGCCTCCTGGAGCCTTTAGAGGGATGTTTAACTAATGAATTTAAGGTCTGAATGGACGGCCATTTAAAGTGTATACACCGTCCTCTCTAAAAAGACCGGGTCATTTTATTAGAAAATAATGGAATTAGAAATTGAGAGCATTGGAGATGCGAGACACCTTCAAGTTTATAGACAGGCTGGAAGGGGATTTTCCAATTTTATAGATCTTTTATTTGTTCGCAAGGTGAAAAACAGTAATATGATGGTTGTTTTTATTGCCTTCTCCTACCCCAACTATTCTAACCTGGTGCTTACCGAAATGCATTGGAAGGATGCATGTAGAGCTTGATATTCTTACAGTATATATTTCAGTAACAACATATTCATATTAATTATACATACAAATGTTTTTTTCCACGACTCCGACTTGGTTATATTACAACAGTAGCAGGCCTGTCAAACCAATACAAGGTTTAGAGGTACAGTTATCTTTGTCTTATGCCTGGTCCTCTCTAGTTGCTTGTCACTGGGCTTTTTTTCTGCTCAGACAGAGAAACCTGTTATAAGATTATCGGAGTGAAAAGCCTATTGAACAAGTTATCTCTTTTTGGATGGCCAGCATGTTCTGCTGCCTTAAATCCGTTTTGTTCCACGGTTATATAGACAAATGTATGTGCTCACTGTAGGATGCCAAATCTATGTTTAACTGCAGTAGATTGCCAGTCAGATCACAACGAACCAGTTGCTTAATTATTCAATAATATGAATACAGTTTTAAAATATCTTTTACAGTTTGGTATTCCTCCAAAATTAAAGATCAGTCTTTTAATAAATGTTTTTTTTCTCACTGTATTAAATTTAAGAGAGTGACAGGAGCACCATAACTGAACATTAGTGTTAATTCAACTGGCCTACGAGCGGAATGTACTGCTGGTCGGCTCCCTATGGTTGGTCATAGAGCTCTTTTCTGCACGCTGTGTCTCATCAGTCTAATTGTACAGAATGAATGGCTTCCATCCTCAACTGGAGAGCATAATTTAACTTGCTTTAATAATACATTACTATTCAATACAGGCCCTATTATTTTCAGCCAGGTCTCCTGAGTGGAGATATAAAAGAACTGCATTTTCGCCTCCCCTCTTTCCTTGAGTAAATGTGTAAGTGCATGCAAAGACAGGTTCTGCCACTCAGAAGAAAAGAGTCTGCGGTATTCATGTGAACAGCAATCCCAATTATATCAAATATAGTTTTTAATGGGGAAACCGTAGCTAATGAGAGCTAATTTCCCCAGTTCAAAGTATGTCTGAAAGTAATATACATCATCTTTCTGTTCAGTAAGTCAGTGGTAGTGAGGAGCTGAAGCCACAGATGAACCATTGCTTCTGAGCCCAACGCTGGCCTGACACTCTCTGTTCCATGCCATTTCCAGTACCGCTGCCCAATTGTTGCTTTCTCATTGTGTGTGTTAAGCCAAGCAGTGCCTTATATAAAATAAATGGGCAGTGTAACTTTAACTTGTGACGGCTCTGCTACCTGAAAGCACCTGTCAATCCTGTCATTGTTAAAGCAGGCAGGTGATTTTGATAGTTATTGTAAATGAGAAATACAAGATCAACCACCCCTCTGCGCTCCCTGGCTATTTATAGATTTCCAACACCCCATAACAAACAATATTAATATATATTTTTATATTTACATTACAAAAATACAGGTAAATACATTCGGAAAAGATACAGTTAATATATATATATATATATATATATATATATATATATATATATATATATATATATATATATATATATATATATATATATATATATATATATATATATATATAT
>JACXGJ010002701.1:41401-62528 GCA_016801105.1 Esox niger | reverse complement strand
TCAGAGACCTGACCAGTCTGTGTGTATTACCTCATCAGAGACCTGACCAGTCTGTGTGTATTCCCTGATCAGAGACCTGACCAGTCTGTGTGTATTACCTCATCAGAGACCTGACCAGTCTGTGTGTATTACCTCATCAGAGACCTGACCAGTCTGTGTGTATTACCTCATCAGAGACCTGACCAGTCTGTGTGTATTACCTCATCAGAGACCTGACCAGTCTGTGTGTATTACCTCATCAGAGACCTGACCAGTCTCTGCGTTGCGTTTCTCCAGGTCTCTTCTTAGCAGTGTGTTCTGTTTCTCCAGCTGTAACACTCTACGGGCCAGCTGAACACTGACACACAAAACCCACACAGGTTATTACAGGCTGATGAAACAAACCAACAGATGAGCTGTCCCAGACGGCACCCAGCTAAAGGGTTAAGTGCGCTACTTTAGACCAGCGCTGGTCCAAACGAAGGGACAGGGGGCCATCTGGGACGCATAATGAACTTTGACCTCACCTTTGCTTGAGTCGCCTTCTGGCCGTTGTGGGGATGTTGGCACCGTGACCATAGCAGAACAAAACCCTCTCTGCCTCCACCTCATCATCAACTACCGAGAGGAATAACACTTGTTTTCACAGGAATTACAGCAGAAATACAGCCTGTGTTTGTGTCTGGCTAAGAGTGTGTGTGTGTGTGTGTGCATGCGTGTGCGTGCACGCGCGCTGCATCTATGATGGTTGTATGGCACACTGCCAACATTTTATTTTGATGCTCGTTATAGATGTCACTTTCTACAGATAATCAACTCTATATAAATCTGCAGAATGTTTGGTAGTACAACATTCCCACCTTCCTTTATCTGCAACCTGATCTTGTTTTTCTAACATTGTGCAACGATAACCTATTTTGTCCTGACTTCAAGTAATGTGACAACATTACAGGGTAGTGTAATTCCAATGCCAGCAGACAAGGCTGTTTAATTTGAGTTCTAACCTTGCTGAGCATTACATTACATTACATTACATTACATTACTCCACATTAAATTACTCTACATTACTTTCAGATATTTTCTCTAAAATTGCGGCGTTACTTTCAGCTGCCTGCAGGGTGACATCATCCAGCTCCCGCTCCAGCTTTTCATATGTCTCCAGTCGAGCCAGGTGCTCACAGTTCTGGGCCTCAAGTTCTGCAATCCGCTTCTCTGATGACGCCTGGAGCCCATAGAACTCCATGGTCAGAACCTGACAGACGACAAGCCACTGAGAGCATTAGTAGGTCCAAGGTATGTACTCCCGACTATATGTTTTATAGAGGCACAATTACAGTCTTATTCTACACACCATTCAGAATAAAAATACTAAAAAACATTCGGTCTGTTCCAGAAATCAAAGATTTAAGATCAGGAAGAGCCCATTTAAATGGGTTTCCAAAGACTCATGGTTGGGTTTGAGCATAGATTGAGTTGACCCAATCCCAGATTATTAGCAGTAAAAAAAGAAGTAGTTTTCAATCTTTACAAATCAGTAAAATAGAGATCAAACCCAGACTAAAAGATTTGGTGAATGATAAAGCAGCGGAACATGTCAGTCTGAATCATCAGGCAAATAGAACAAACACAGGTTTATTGGCCCCAACTCTGGTTTCCACTGGTCAAATGTAATGTACATTAAGAGGTAAAGGAGCCCAGATGAGGACCCAGCCTTGTACCTCCAGTTTCTTCTGGTGCTTCTCTGCCTCCACCTGGCATTGCCCCAGTGCCCGGGCGGTCTCCTCCTGCACCATCTGAGCCCGTTCGGACTCCAAGCTCCTGAGCTTCACTTGGTTCAGGAGCTCCGACACACGGCTGTCAGTCCCCAGCTGGATAGCACGGACCCTGTGTGCACGCACACGCACACGCAAACACACACCTTAGACTTAGTTTCCTCCTCTTTTGGGGGTAGGAGGTGGTAGTATGGCGTTGAACACATCTCTTCCAACCGAAGTAGACCGCTCGAGTTACGGAGAGTCACAGAGGACCATCTTCTCCCCAAAGCTGCGGTCTTCAGTGTCAGTGAGATCCGGTAAAGGGCTTTCCGACCAGGAAGAGAACGAGGTTGGAATCCTCTCTCCAGTTTTATAGCCAAACCAACACTAGGTATTTGAATGGATAAAAAAGGGCTGTTAAACCTACATGATTCACAGTTTATAACATGTTATTTTATTTCAAATCCAACTCTGGAGTAGAAAAAATGGTATGACAGTTTTACTACATTTAGTGTATCTACAGGGTGTGGCAGTAGTTCTGTTTGTGTTTTTCTATATTGGTGTACGTCTACACTCGTGTTTTTCTATATCGGTGACATTTTATATACCAGTGAAGTTCTATACCAGTGTATTTCTACACCGGTGTAGTTCTACATCTTAGTTATCTATTTAATAATTGACACACCAAAGGTGCAGACCATTTCTGTTTTAAAATTGGGAAAGAAGCAGTTTACCATTTCCAAGCATCAGCTCAGATTTCTGTAACCAGGAAAAACATTCAGAACTTTAGAAAACCATCGCATGGTGTCACTTATTTGGTGGGATTAGCCCAAGGAGAGAGTCACTGGTTTCACCAGGTATAAGGAGGTTATAGTGGCCGGGGGTTCAGGACGGCGTCACATGTAACAGACCTTATGGACACGACATTCAACCCAGTCTTTTGTAACAGCCGTCTAATTCTTGCAGACTGGTTGGATGATATTAAGATCAGGAGAATGTCATGGCCACTCCAGAACCTTCACCTCTTTCTGCTTTAACCACTGGAGGGTCAACTTGGCCTTGTGCTTAGGGTCACTGTCGTGCTGGAAAGTCCAAGAGGGTCCCATGCGCAGCAGTCGTGCAGAACAACGCAAATGATGTGCCAGTTGTTGCTGATAACGTGGTGCGTTCATCTTGCCATTCATTTTCACAAGATTCCCCCGTGTCTTTACAGCTCACACACCCCCAAAAACAGTGAGCCACCACCATGCTTCACAGTGGGCATGGTATTCTGTTCACTATAGGCCTTGTTGACCCCTCTCCAAACAGCGCTTATGGTTGTGACCATAAAGCTCTATTTTGGTCTTGTCTCCAAATTCCAGTGTGCCAGAAGCTGTGAGGCGTGTCAAGGTGTTGTTGGGCATGTTGTAACCAGGCTTTTTTGTGGCATTGGTGCAGTAAAGGCTTCTCTCTGGCCACTCGACCATGCAGCTCATTTTTGTTCAGGTATCGTCTTTTTCCAGAGCAGCCTGTATTTCTCCTGAGGTTGCCAGGGAGTTTTTCTTTGTATCCCAAATTCTTCTGGCAGTTTTGGCTGAAATATTTCTTGGTTTACCTGACCTTGGCTTGGTATCAAGAGATCCCCACGTTTTTCACTTCTTTATAAGGGATTGAACAGTACTGACTGGCATTTGCAAAGATATATTTTAAATTCCATTGCCTTGTTACACAGGTCTTTTTTTCTTTTCTGTTCCCCATGGCTCAGTATCTAGCCTGCTCAGTGCATCCACGTGAGAGCTAACAAACTCATTGACTATTTATACACAAACACTAATTACAATTTAAAAAGCCACATGTGTGGGAAATTAACCTTAAATTCCCATTTTCACCAGTGTGTGTCACCTTGTGAGCCTGTAACAAGGCCAAACATTCAAGGGATTGTAAACTTTTGGTCAGGGTTATTTGGGTGATTTCTGTTAGGATTATCATTTAAAAAGGAGCCAAACAACTGTTAATACATGGCGTCATATGATCACTTTCTTTGAATAAAAAAAATGTTGCATGATCAATCATGTTTTCAAAATAATTTCACAAATTTTGCCAGTGTATGCAAATCTTCAGAGCACAACTGTAACATTTCAATATGAAAAACGAAGACACAAATGATGAGTCAGACAAAGTGTCAGACATACACTGGAATAACACTGGAACAAATGAGACATTTCAATCAAAGACTCTAGAACAACAACACCGACCAAGCTCTCACAACCATATCAAACCGTCGCTTTCCCCTCTCCATGCTTCACCCCAAAATAGCAGGATACCGCGCATAGCAGGATGGGGGGTTGGGTTGCTAGTGCCTGTGAGCATCTGTCGTAGTTATAGGCCCAGAATCAGAGCCTGGTGGCTGGATGCATGTCATCTGTAAGGGGGCTGGGGGATCCATACCCCCAGAAGAGCAATGCATGGAATGCTTAACAACTGCTGCGAAGGATCCGCCGGAATGTGTGGCACGCAAAACTACGGCTAGCTGGGACGGCGGTGATGACCGCGCGCCTCGGACGTTTGTCCGCCGCTAACCGTCCCGTGCCTCCGAGATCGTTTGACTGTGGCTGAAACACACAGCTGTGAGTGACAGCTTGGCTCAGAGTGGCTGCAGTTCCAGAGAAAAGGGAGAGGTTTGCTGACGCAGAGACACACAATGCAATGCGAGCCGCATTCACAGCGTTGAGAAATAACAGGCCTGAGAGACGTACAGTGGGAGAACCTCTGCAGCCAAGGCCTTTTCAGCCGGACGTAGCACCTAACTCTATGGGATGGGTCCAGTTTGACCCGGGCCGTGTTAAAAGGGCATGCACTCCATGGAGAAAAGGGTTTCACTTGGGATTAAGTAACTGGTTAGATATCCAAGAACAAATCTTGCATCACAGATTTCCTGTGAAGAACAGCCTGTCAGTCCAAGATGATGTGATGACGAGCTCAGGTGATAAACTCACCGTTTCTGCCAACAGCAGTTTCATGTCGTCCCAGAGATGCTTGAAGGGGTTTGAGTTCTGGGGACTGAGTAAGCCGCTCAACTCAGCTGAACTCGGATCTGTCACAGGCACGCAATGTTTTATTGATTCCTAATTATTGTTTGGTGTCACATGTTCGATAGAATTGAACCCATTGAGTTTCTTTTACACTGATATCAGATTGTTTTTCACACCTTGCTGTCTTTTACCAGTTTGAGGTTTGTTGCAAAATTCTTGGAATTCTTCGTTTTTATGTCTTATTTAATGACTATTATTCTACAAAATTAGTCAAAATAAAATAGAATAAAAATAGTAGTGTGTGTGTGTGCTAAGTTCTCTGGTAATGTAAATAAAAGACAAATGGTGTGAAATGTCACTTGAGATAAAATGCCAGGCTGGTTGATTCTAGAGGTTCCAGAATAGCCACGTATTAGAAATCTATATTTTTAAAATATGTTCAACATCGGTTGGTGTGTCAAATCCACAGGTCAATTTGCCTTTTATGTCGACAGAAGCAACCAATCAGGATGGTTCTGTCAAGGTTCACTGGTTACAGGACATAGTAAAATTTTCAACCACCTTTAAACTTCAGAAATGTACATTTCACATTCTTTGCAAAATAAATCGGAGATCGGTTAGAAGTCCCATGACAGGTTGTAGTTTTCAGAGAACCACTCTACCTACCTACCACCCCCCCCCCCCCCCAAACCCCCCCCCCCCCCCCCCCCCCCCCCCCCCCCCCCCCCCCCCCCCCCCCCCCCCCCCACCCCCCCCCCCCCCCCCACACACACACCCACCCAACACACACACACCCACCCAGCCAAGCACCCACCCCCTCACAGACACACACCCACACCCACAGGCAGCAGGTTGTTTTGCATCTTATTGAAATAATGTAGAAAAGCAAGTACACCCTCTGGCACATGGCTACAATTTGTGCCAATTAAATCAAACAGAAATTCAGTTGCCTCATGCAGTCAAGGTTAGTACCCTCCCTTTACCATCACACAAGTTAGAATCAGGTGAATATGATTGGAGTGACTTAGAGGGTTCAGTCTTCCATAAAAATCAGAAAGACAGTCTGGTTTGATCTCAACCATTAAGGTGGACTGCAAAATCAACCTGCCAATAGAAGATCATTTAACTATATTTGTAAAGATATTAGTGAAATAATCTGCCAATGGAACAAGACAAATGATGAGATATTCAAGGCATATTTTCTAAAAAATAAGCGGTAAAATGTAATAACATTTTAGCTTGTTAAGAAAATGTACCTTATTTTAAAGATGGAAGGATTTTTTATCTTAAAGCAAGATATACATACAGCTCCAGAAAAAATTTAGACCACTGCACATTTTTCTTTCATTTCCAGAAAAGTAAAAAGGTTGGTTTTGAGTGAGAAACAGAAGGGCTAAACATAAGAGAAAATTGCAAATTGAACGCTTCTTATCCGCACTCAAAACTTTGCTTTTCAATTTTTTTGGAAACAAAAGAAAAAGGTGCAATGGTTTCTGGATTTTTTCCAGAGTTGTATACTTGATAATACATGTTTTTGCAGTGTGTCATGACATCATGCCAAGATCAAAAGACCAAATCAGAGGCCCTGAGAAAAGAGATTATTGATCCCAATTAGGCTGGGAGGAAAAGACATCTTCCAGCAATTTCAAATACCTCCTTCTACAGATCATCTAGAAAAGGAGAAAATTCCAGACCACTGGCAGATCGACATAGGCCGGATCGACATAGGCCGGATCGACATAGGCCGGATCGACATAGGCCGGATCGACATAGGCCGGATCGACATAGGCCGGATCGACATAGGCCGGATCGACATAGGCCGGATCGACATAGGGCAGAACCAGGCTGAGAGCTGAACTGAAGGATGCTCTTGGATGTCAACAATGACTCCTGGGAAAACATTCAAGGGATGTACAGGCCTCTCTAGCCACAATTCATGTCACAGCACACAAGGCAACAGTCAGAAAGTGACTGCCCAAACTTGGTCTACATGCAGGTTTATGTCAATATATGCAAACATAAGAACAAAAGAAAACATTTTCGCTCCGTGAATTTGTGAATGAGGGTAGGGCCCCTCCCATTCATTTATCACGGTTTCTCTAGAACTAGCAGTGAGCTTAACTTATTAAAGTCTCACGATGTGAGGACAGCTTTCACACATTCCCGCACCTTCTTACCTGCGGAACATCACTATGACAAACTTACAGGGAAAACAGGTAACAGGACACATCACCTCCTATTTTTTGAAACAGACAAACTTGACTGGAAGTGGCAAGACAGTGTTCTAAGATGACCTTCATAGCATAAACACAAACATGTTGCAATTACCAAAAAGTCAGGTGTTAAAGCTAGAAACCTGATCTTATGTCATGTACCAGACCCAAATGTATCCAAGACAGAAAGGGCCTGCTCTGATCCCAACAAGCCTGCCAGATTGTTGTAAAGGTTTATGTTGCACAGACAGTTGTAGCTTAGCCCAGAACATGACCCGACAGCTGTTCAAAGAAAAATACCAATTAAACCCATTACTACCCCTGCAGGCATCACATTTTCTGCCGGGCGAATATCCTTAATCAAATAAAAAGTTGAATTTGTTGCAGTAACGAGGGGTAGTCAGCTCTAATAAGCAGAGGACTTTCATTCTGAAGTAGGCGGAGGCTAAAATACGTTGCTATGGGCCAGCGGGAGAAGCCAAGTGCATTCGCTGTCATCTGTTCTTCCACGCAGAATAACGTCTGGTTAGATAGCGGTCAAAAAATGTGACTGCACAAGGAAAGGAAAGTAGATGCGGAATGCACGGTGTTCAACCAGGAAAAGATCATTTCCATCTGCTGATGCCGTGGGTCAAATATGTCAAGAAAGAGTCAAACGAGCACGGACACTTTCGATGCAGACCAGCAATAGAGATGTTACTTTACTTTAAGGATTGTAGAATTTGCTACACAGACCAGTCATGCACATTTCTCAACTCTTACCGTTCTAGAAGCTGGTCGTGTCGGGCCTGTGTTTCTCTCTCTGCTGCCGTCGCTCGGTCTTTCTCCAGCACTGCATTGTCACGCGACTCACGGAGACTCCTGGAGGACAGGAAGAACCAGAACAGTCAACTCCATCCAGCTCTGGGGGTACAAGCATGCCCCCGACCAATAAACGGTTACAATGAGCCAAGTCCCAAATGACAGAAGATTCCCAACATAGTTCATTACAATGGAGTCTGAAGTAGTGAAGTTAAAGGGAATACAGTTCCACATGAGACTCAGTTACTGTCAGTCTATTTCTTCCTGTCACATGATGACACGCTGTTCCTCCCAAACACTGGACATCACAGTATGCTACACTGCTCAAAGAAATTAAGGGAACACGAAACCATCACACAATAACACCAAGTCAATTAAACTTCAGAAATATCAATCTGACCAGTTTGGAAGCATATGCGATTGTGAATCAAGGTCACCTGTTTTGGTCTAAATGAAAGTGACGACAGGTGAACTGTAGAGGCAACAGAAAGACAACCTCCAAAAAGATAATGGTTTTGCAGGTGGTGGCCACAGACACTTATTTTCTCCTTCCTGACGGGTCCTTCTCAAGTTTTTCGTTTTGCTAGTGTCCTTGTCACTACTGGTAGCATGAGGTGGTACCTGCAACCCATTCAGGTTGCACAGGTAGTCCAGCTCCTCCAAGATGGACCATCCGAAAAAACATGCCATCACAAGGTTTGCTGTGTGTCCCAGTACAGTCTCAAAAGCATGGAGGGGATACCAGAAGACGGGACATTACATGAGGAGATCTGGGCAGGGCCGTAGAAGGACTGAGAGGAAGAACAGGAGGAACCCTGCCAGAGCCCTACAAAATGAACTCCAGCAGGCTACTGGTGTGCATGTTTCAGACTCCATGAGGGCCCAATGTTATCTAGTGGGACCTGTGCTCACAGCCCAGCACCGTGCAGCTCCACTGGCATTCGCCAGCATTGTCAGGAATGCATACAGGCACATGGGTCCAGACACACTACTGAGTCACATTATGAGTTGCCGTGATGATATTCACGTAAGTTGGAGCAGCCTGTAATATCTGTCATTTACTTTCATTTTCAGTGTGAGTTTGAATCCAGCCCTCAATCGGTTGGAGATTTTGGTTTCCATTGACCGCTGTTACGTCATTTTGTTCTCAAGAAATAACACAACGTACAGTAACGTTTTTGATCTTTAATCCATTTTGTTCATCAAGACATGATGTGTAATCTAGGTGTTCCCTTCTTTAACCTTACAAGGTCTGGAGCCTGCTGGTTCTGTTCTACCTCAGACATTGGACCCACCTTGAGTCCCAGGTCTAAATAAGTCCCTGATTGGGGGATTGCAATGAAAAAAGGTTGGAACTTACTTCTAGGTCCAGATTTGATTACCACTTCTATATACTATCTACTACACAGTATACCAATTACACTCAGTGTTAGAGCCCCCCCTACTGGCCATGTCATATCATCGTCCCAAAACGTATACATAAAACATTTGTCTTGCCGGCAAACACACACATCATCTAACCTGTTCTCTCTCTCATACATCTCCTTGGAGGTCCTCTGCAGGATGTCAATCTCTTGACTGGTCTTCAGGCGGATGTTCTCCAGCTCCTCGCGAAGTTTATTCTCATACTCAGTCTTGTAGTGGTCTCTGTGGAAAACGTCACCCATGATACTTTCTCCGTGGAACAACGGTTACATAACATTCTATTCAGAACAACATTTACAATTAAATTGTTATATTATCTTTTTTTATAGAGCAATTATGGTATTATAGATACTCTCATAGTTTCTTTTGGCACTTGAAACAAGGAGGTTACCTAGATTTTTGCAGTTAGATATTTTTCAACCTTTCTATGCCAAACATGTACCTATGTTAGTTAAGGTGTGCACTAAAGAATCTCCGAGACCCAACACCCACCTGGAGGCTATGTCCTAGACCCAACACCCACCTGGAGGCTATGTCCTAGACCCAACACACACCTGGAGGCCATGTTCTAGACCGAACACCCATCTGGAAGCTATGCCCCGACCCAACACCCACCTGGAGGCTATGTCCTAGACCCAACACCCACCTGGAGGCTATGTCCTAGACCCAACACCCACCTGGAGGCTATGTCCTAGACCCAACACCCACCTGGAGGCTATGTCCTAGACCCAACACCCATCTGGAAGCTATGCCCCGACCCAACACCCACCTGGAGGCTATGTCCTAGACCCAACACCCACCTGGAGGCTATGTCCTAGACCCAACACACACCTGGAGGCCATGTTCTAGACCGAACACCCACCTGGAAGATATGTATTTTTCATAGACCTCTTCCCGGGCCCTCTGTGTATCATCCAACTGCGTTTGCAGTCTCTCCAAACGGTCCTCTTGGTGGGCACAGCGCACATTCAGCTCCATGCTCTGTCGGTGGAGGTACTCCTTGTCCTTCTGGAGCAGGGTGACTGACTGCTGCAGAGAAGACACCTAAAATAATAGAACAGAACAACTTGATGGTTCCAGACGGAACCCAGACAGGATATGTCCAGATATAGTGAAGGTACGACTGCATTACAGCCACCCGAGGTGGTGAATGACTCTACTCTATTCTGGTTGGCTGCCCACCTCCTTGCAGAGTTGGTTGTTCTCAGTAGTCTGAGCATTGTGAGAGAGGTCCAACTGCTCCAGCCTCTTCCTCAGGTCTCTGACCTCATCCTCCAAGGCATCCCTCTCACTAGGCAAGGAAAAAAGGAAGGCATAGATTAATATAATAAAATATAGATATATGAATAAATATAGATATATGAATAAAAAATAGATATATAAATAAATATAGATATATGAATAAATATAGATATATGAATAAATATAGATATATAAATATATATTTATTCATACAAACACACACGTATACAAATACACACATATACATATATACAAATACATACATATAATATTAATGTCAGTTAAAAAATACATTTGTCAAGTTAAATCGCACATTTTACAAATAATTCACTCAAGAGATGCAATCTTCATGAAAACAAAGGGTCATTACTTGTCCTGACTCACCGTTTGACCTTGGGGTAGTTCTCTCGTTTGTAGTCTCCCTCCTGGATGAGCTGTTTAGTGTCAGCCAGCTCCAGAGTCAGTCTCTGGCTCCTGATCTCCAACTCCGAACGCACCCTTCTCTCCTCTTCATAACTCTACACATTATACCTGGGTTACGACAGAATCCTATAGAACCCAACGGTTGTGTATGTGTGTGTGCGTGTGTACCTCCATGAGGGTCTTGATCTGAGCCCGGTGTGTGTCCAGGTCATCAGTAAGGCAGTTCTTCTTGACATGGAGTTCAGACAACTGGGCTCTGAGAGGAGTCACAGCCTCATAGAAACGCACCTGGAGGAACCCAAAATGCGCCTTAGTCCTGAACGGACAAATAAACATGTGTGAAGAAAAACGTTTGAACAATACCCTTCCCCGCGGTTCTCACCGCCACGTATTCAGGAATTGACCGGTTCTCTTCCGGCACTTCTCGGAGTTCTGTGTATCTGTCCTCAGTGAGCTCCAGGTCTCGGAGGCTGCGTCGGACATCTCCCGCCTTGTCACACAGCTGCCTGTTGGTCTCCTCCAGCTGCTTCTGTCTCAGAAGGATGCTATCCATCTCCTGTTTACGGAGAGCCTGCTGCTTCCTAAATCCAAAATAGAGAAGTTCTCTAGAGTCTAATAAAATACCTCTTACACCAAGAAATACATAACTAAACAGGTTAGGTAGTCTTTTTATTTGACCTTAATTTGTCAAGGTAATATCAAATAAGATTTTTACAAAAGCATATTCTCTTTAGGCTCCTGGCTTGTTTTTGTCCTCACCAATGTTCTTGGACATCTTAGTTATCTTTGGAGTTTTAAACTAGGTATCAATATTAGCATAAGTGCACATGAAAACGGGGTGCTCTTGAATAAATGTAATTGATTAATTAATTTCTTATAATAAAATCCATATGGTCTCACCTGGACTCATCCTGGGTCAGTTTAAGCTGGCTATCCAGTCGCAGTGCAAGGACTTGTTTCTGGTGAAGGGCGTCATTCAGCCTCTCCTCCAGTTCCTCAATCTGCGGAAGGTGGAAGACCGACGAGTAAAAAAGTTAGGCACGGCTCAATTTGAAGGCCTGACGTGACGGATTTAGCAGCTAGCTAAATAGAAAAAGTCGCTACCTTGGTCAAGTGGTCAACTTTCATGTTGTCTATGATCAGGTTTTTTTGTGACATCTCTATTTTCAACAGCTGAAGGTTATGTAGAAGCTCTTTCCTCTCAATGAGCTGCCGGGTGACTTTCTGAGCACCAGTGCTGTCTCGCTCGTCGGATGACGAGATGTCTTCGGTGGGCACTGTTGTCTCCAAACTAATATCTTCCGACTCTTCCAGTGAACTTGAGATGTTCACCGACGGGATTTTCTGTTTTTTGGGAGGCATTTTGTCTTTCGCGAGTGGCAGTAAATAATCTCTTTTTGTTAGCATACACCTTTAGTATTGCCTGCCGAAGATTAACAAAGGATTACCTTAATAAGGACATCACGGCTTTGCACTACAGTGTTTAAGCTTGCATTGGGTTGGACTAATTATTGTTTGACTCGTTAGCAACAGTGCAGTAGATACTCGAACTCTGTTAGAAATAAATCGTAGTCCAACACAAAAAGCTATCTGACTAGCTTGTACCTTACTCGGTATTAGTGTTATGCCTTATTACAATATATCCTAGCACTAACCCCATCAATTAGCGAACAAAACAGACATTTTTGGTCGGGTTCGTGATTTCAAGGGTCCCGCTCAACAACAACGCATAGAAACTGCCACTGAATCGGCGGATGACAACAAACAAAACGGAAGTGAGTGACGTACACATTTTGCAACTACACAAAATGTCCGCTAAAACATTCAGTATTTATATTTTGATCTGTCCAGCTTCAATTATTCTTCTCCATTAAATGTTATTTACTTTTTACTGATTTTCAATTAAATATATTTTCGTACTCGGTGGCTTGCACACATTTACCATAGAATTTCACAGCATTAATCTCGGAACAAATATATTTGTACATGCATCAGCACGACCGGAAAATAGAGTTGAACAGGTTTCCAACGTGACCTTTCGAAATTGTTCGATAAACGACAAGCGTGGATGTAAAATTGTATTCAGACTGACATTAATGTAAAGCATTAAATGTAGTACTACCACGATTATATGACATTTTCCGTTCTTGGTGAGAGTAGGCCTACAATTCCGCCTGTGTGATTATTTTGTGACAATGGAAAACGTCTTATTTTACACTGGTACTTTCTGGTTGGACTGTCTTGTGACTTTCGGATAAGGACTTGAGTGTCGATATCTGGATCCGACCCGCATTTTTTTCAAACTGTGGAAATGATCAGATTTATCTCTCCCTCGCTGTTAAAGGAAGTCCTCCGACATCTCCCGCTTGTACACACTGTCGCTAAGAAACACCGAGTGTGTAAATGGACATTTTTCTGTTCTCATCCACCCAAGCTCTCTGTACCCCTAATTCGTGTCGTGCATACCGGGTTTGCGTTGAGAAACGATGTTCCTAAAGCAGAGAAGTCTGAAGAGAAACTGGACCTGGACATATGGAAATCCGTGATGATGTCACAAGTACCATTGGTGCAGGAGAAACAAGTAGATGAGGAAGAGGGAGACAGCGACTCTGCTTCTTCAGAACCAGGAGGAGGTGCAGCATCAGAGAAGGACGTCAGCTCCACACTGGAGGTGACCAGAGAGCTTGTGGTCATGTGGCGTCACGCTGGGAAGATGGTCCCAGAGAGCATGACTGACGAGGAGCTTGGGATACTGGCTGAGCTCGAAACGAAGTCCGCGAAGAAGAAATACCTGAAATACCTAGCCATCAAAGAGAACCAAAAGAAGAGCCGTAAGGAGAAGCAGAAGAGGAAGGCGGAGAAGAACGAGAGGTTTCTGGAGGACGACAGGATCAGCCCTGGTGCTCCGAGAGGGGAGGATGGGGGACAGCTGAAGAACACCTTCCTGCTCCGTTTCTGGACCAGTTCCCTGGACAAGCTGCTGGGCTGGAAGTCTGCCCAGGCCATGCAGTTCGGCCAGCCGCTGGTGTTTGACATGAGCTACGACCAGCACATGGCCCGCCGAGAGGTGGAGAACACCGTGTCCCAGCTGCTGGAGGTGGAGGGCTGGAACCGCCGCGCCCCGGATCCCTTTCACCTCCACTACTGTAACCTGCAGCCGGGTAGCGGCTACCGTCGGGAACTGCTGAAACGGTACGGCACCGAGACCTGGGAGAACCTGCTCGTCACCTGTACGGAGAAACAGCACGTGGACCTGTTCCCACGGGAAGACCTGGTCTACCTGACTGCCGACTCCCGCAACGTCCTACGCACCTTCGACCACTCCAAGGTCTACATCGTGGGCTCCATGGTGGACCGCTCCATCCAATCAGGGCTCTCCCTGGCCAACGCCAAGCGGCTGAAGCTGAACACGGCCCGCCTGCCGCTGGACGAGTTCCTCCAGTGGGACTGTGGGGCCAAGAACCTGACCCTGGACCAGATGATACGCATCCTGCTGACGCTGAAGGAGACCGGCCGGTGGGAGGAGGCGCTGGAGCACGTGCCCAAGAGGAAACACGAGGGATTCTACCACGGCGTGCCGGACCGAGCCGGCCCAGGCTATAGGGACGCCGACAGAACCAGAGGGTTTAGTGAGAGAGGCAGAGACCCCTGGCTCAGAGATGGTGACAGAGGGTTTACGGTTGGTGACAGGAGGGACAGAGCATTCAGGAGGGGGGACGGGGATGGCATGGAGGAGTGGCGACAGCGAATGTCTAGTGGACTCCGTGAGAGGACTGGGGACAGCACGTCCAGTAAGAGAGACAGGATGGCAGAAGGCAGACGGGCACGTCCGACAGGTGATGGAGGCACCAGCCAGAACGCCAGCAGGATACGGCCTTCACTGAAAACCAAAGTGGAGGACAGGGAGAGATGGGCCAAAAGTGGGAAGAGGTACTGGGAAGAGGAGTAGCTTTGTCTGATGGAAAAATGTTTGTCAGGTGTTTGTTGCATTCATGGATGTGGTTCTGAGGGAATAAGAAGCACATGTTAATGCCTTGGATATAAAAATGTTGATGGCAACTATTTTATGATGCGTCTTGATTACTGGGATTCGTACACGCTAGTAGCTATCAGGCTCTTACCATTCTGGTCATGTAGGTTAGAAGGTGCTCTGTGTTAGTTGAATGATTAAGACCACAACAGCAGTACTTCACCCTTTATTCTTGTGTCATACCAGCAGTTCACCAGAAATACAAAAAAAATAGGTTTAACACAATTGTCAGTCCCTGACATGGAACTATTGTCCAAAATATTTACAGAGATGTTTTTCGTCACACCGTTGGGAAGAGAGAACTTTAAAGCAAACAACTCATCTCTCATAAGATTTCTGGTCAAATCTCAAACAAGATCAAATGATGTAACTCTTCATTCCAGTGCAAATCAGAGATCCAAACATCAGGGCTATTAATTAAAACAGAAACCCGTTGAATATAAACAAAATACTCTGAAATGGTACTTAGGCTTCTGTCTACAATACTCTAGAAAATAAATAAATATAAAACTCAAATCACTCACATGGTTAAAAGTAAGAATATCCTGTTTAAAATACATTCAATAAAAATTCTAACTGAATGAAGCAGTATTCAGTAGCAGTGTCTCGTCAGTAGAGTTTTATGAATGACCAGGCTCTAACCCTTGCCAGCTTGCTTGGAGTGCAAATGGCAGACGAGCAGGTGAACAAGAAACTAATGGCCAATGGGGAAAAGGGAACTTTTGAGGTTCACTCTCTCTGCACGTATAACAGTGTTTCTCAATTCAATTCTTCTCATCTCAAAGCCCATTGGAGAAGAAAAGCTCCAAGATTTGAAAGCAAGGGAAAGGGGAGCCGAAGAGTATGCATAGGCCATAATGTCACATCTCACTGGCTGAAAGCAAAAGGTCCCAGCATTCAAACACCATTCCTGAGTTCCTGACTGTTGGGACTCTAGACTGAACAGTTCCTATAGCACCAAGATGTCGCCGCTGCAACGCTCACAGCAGTTGTAGGTGATGTTTTCGTAGCGGGTGTAGGGGTGAAACCGGCCGATGCTCTTCTTATTGGTCAGGAAGGCAGACGGGGAGGAGTCAGAGGTGGGCAGGGATGATGTTTCATCCTCATTTTCCAAACAGGAAATAGGGTCCAGGATTTTAAGCACCTGGAAGGAAGAGATAAAACACTGAGTGATGTTTTTATTACAGATCTGCCAATACAAAAAAGGGGGGTATTATTGGAGAAAAATGGAGGTTCACCCCAAACCATACCTTCTCTGCCATCTTCTCAGCAGGAGTGTGTGATGTGTTGAGGAGCTCTGAGGCCTGGCTATCCTTCCACACCCCAGGTCCCCCACTGCCCCCCGCAGGCCTCACATTGCCCAGCAGGTGGGAGTTGATGGCGTCTGCCAGCTTGTGATTGGCTGCGGCCAGCTCCCCTGTACTGAGGGGCTGGGCGCTGGGGTAGTAGGTCTGCTGACGACCCCACTGAAGAGAGACCAACAGCTGTTCTAGAGACCTGAGGGACACACATCAATCATCCGCTTTGTGCAAAAACCTCCCGGCCTGTTGTGAAAGTTCGTTGTGAGTTGTAGTGCATCGGTAGAAGTCCTACCGTACAGAGCCAGGCTACATGGCAAGCAACACGCGTGCGTGCGTGTGCGTGCGTGTCTGAGCCTGTGGGTGTGTGTCTGTGTCTGTGTGTGCGTGCCTGAGCCTGTGTGTGTGTGTCTGAGCCTGTGTGTGTGTGTGTGTGTGTGTGTGTGTGTGTGTGTGTGTGTGTGTGTGTGTGTGTGTGTGTGTGTGTGTGTGTGTGTGTGTGTGTGTGTGCGCATTACCGGTGAGTAAGCCTCATATCTCTGGAGAATTCCTCTCTCTCACTCAGCATGTCGGTGATGGCACTCTGGGCCTCTCTGGTCTGCCGCTGGAGGGAGACCCTGGAATTAGTCAGCTCCTCCGCCATCACTCTGCAGAGCCAACACACACACACACACACACACACACACACACACACACACACACACACACACACACACACACACACACACACACACACACACACACAAGTCAGGTTATACACACATATCAGTAGGCCAATTCTCTCACGGGCACGCGTGCGTGCGCACACAGACACACACACACCTAGAGGCCAGGAACTTGCTCCTCCAGACGTCACACTGAATGGACATGCGCTCCAGCTGCTCTGCTATGGAAGCCCGGCTGCGTCCCAGAGCTTCGTTCTCCAGGATCAGCTGGTTCTTCTCTCTGGCCAGACGCTCAAAGTGATACTGCAGGTCGTCACCCACCGAAGCCACTAGAAGCTTCTTCAACTCACGGTTTACCTGTGGGAGGGGTCAAGGCTTGGTTAGTTCATTAACAACACCTGTGGGAGGGGTCAAGGCTTGGTTAGTTCATTAACACCACCTGTGGGAGGGGTCAAGGCTTGGTTAGTTCATTAACAACACCTGTGGGAGGGGACAAGGCTTGGTTAGTTCATTAACAACATCAATAGATCCCATCGAAGATCATCTGTTCCAACTCCACCCTGCCTGTCTGTCTTTCCACTGTTTCTACTCTGTCAATAAAGCATGCAATAATTTCACGAGTGTTACTCTCCACATTAAAAACCTGACTAACACCAGATGCTCAAACAGTGAACCAGGGTTGTGCCATCCGTTCCGGCGCCTGACCGTTTTTCAGGTATTTGACCGTGTAAAAGACCCACCTCAGTCTGGACACGCAGCTGGTTGAGCAGCCCCTCCTTGTCTTGCAGAAGTCTCCTCTCTGAGTTGTGCAGCTTCTCCACAGCTCCACGGAGGTCCTCCAGAGGAGGGGAGGGGGACGGGGGGGGCTGCTCCTCCATTTGCTGCCCTGCTCCGGCTTCTCCCTTCCCCTCAGCCGGCCCCACACGCCCCCCCCTCCGGCTGATAGCGGCACGGGGAACCACGATTCTGACCGCCTCCACCTCCACGCAGGCCTCCCGGGAAACCTTGCCTAGGTGCAGCACCCCGGGGTGCTGGGGGGTCGAGGGCGTAGCGGCCTTGGGACTGGCCCTGGGGCTCTCCTGTGGGGTGGAGCGGGGGCTGAGTACTGGACTGGCCACTTTCAGCAGAGACATAGCGGCCAGTGGCATATCCACGGCGGCTATCTCCTTGGCAACTGGGGGCACATCTGTCTCCATGCCGTCGCCGGGGCCCCGGACTGGCCGGGCTGAACCTGGAACACGGGCAGACATTCCGGAATGTCATCTACAGTTTCTACCGGTTGGTGTGTTGGGTAAGGGGGCGATCGGGTCACAACATGGTGTGACGTGGTTGGCTGAGAGGACGCGGGGGGAGGTCCCCAACCGTGTCACGGGTAAACAGATAGAGATTGTTGCCATGGACGATTAAATGACACACCCCACATCCGTGTCTGAAAGGAAGTCAGTGAAGTAGACCAGGCCCGGCCAGGCTGTCTCTTGGTGTCTATAGGAGAGCCACGACGTTCTCAAGCACACCACACATGATACGAATGCAAATAATTGTTTTGCAGTCAAACATGATTTGTAACATTTGTTTTGTAGACAACGTTTGGACTAACAGTGAAATGCATACCTACTGAAAATGCAGATCAGTAAATAAAATTGTAATAACAGACAAAAGGACCAAACGATAAGAATAACTAGATTTTTCACTGGACTAGTGCCGGATTAATATATAGTGGCACAAGATGGTCTAGGTAAGGGGTAGAAAAAAATTACACTAACTACTGTGTCCGTTCAACGGCTTAAATGTAAAAGAGTTGAAGGACACATTAAAAAGCTACCGCTTACCTCGGTCGGTGACTGCAGCTGAAGACATGGCGGAGGTTTTCACAACAGTCCAGTCGAAAGACAGTGGGATGGGGCGGTGTATGACTTCCAGGGTGGCGGATGCAGGCTCTCCTGGGATTAAGACGGACAACATCGATTGCTTTCTTTGAGGCTTTATTTTTACTTAGTAGAAATTACTTATTGACCACCAGAACCTGCAAGATAATTGAATTAAGTACTCAAGTCGCGAGGTAATCTATTGAATGACGCAATCAGAGAATAAAACTAGTTAGAAAACTCATGGCCTCACACGTCTTTTGTGTGTTGTCGAATTGGTCAACATTTATTGAGAACTGTTGAGTTAGCTTTATTGAGATCCGTATTTAACATACATAAAATAACTCACTCTCTTGGTTATCAGTGAGTAAGCTTTTACAACATTTGTCACATGATTAACGCCTACAGTATCTGGAGAGATAATGAATGGCTAACTATATGGTAAACTACTGCTAGATACAGCCGAAATAAAACCGGTTTAACGTCAATATTCTGCTAAACTTTGCTAGTTTTTGACAAAAAGACAACACAACAGGTATGCATACTAACCTTTTAACCGTTGCCTTGTCGCTATATAACAAGTCAGAAAGATTGTCACTTTGGAATTTCAAAGAATAAACAATCACATACCCGAAGAAAGATCCCCGTTAAATATGCGTCGCCATCTTGTTAGTCACCGGACGCTGTTGGCACAACTGATGCGTACAGCGGCAGAATAACGAGTCGAGCAGAAAACAGATCTTGAATCAGCTCATATGATTCCCTATCCTTTTTGCGCTGTTAGTCGACATGATAATCTGATTCACGTCCAATAAGAGGATGTAACAAAACCAGTGTTACAAAACAAACCGTAGAACAATGCGGAACCGTTATTGACAATACATTGTTCAGCCGTAGGAAAGAAAATATTGTTACACCCACAGAGTAAAATTTATCCAAGTACCGGGTAAGTACCACTCTCTTTAAAGAGATTGGTTGAAAATAGTTTTATACCAGTTCTGGCGTATTGCATAGGTGGATTTAATCGCACGTAATTATAATTGATCATTTATATGTAGCTGGCTAATTACGATCTTAACTGCGATACATTCGCTGCGTATCGTTGGTCTCAGGTGTTTGGATCGGAGCCATGGGAGTGCACGGACTGTGGAAGCTGCTCGAAAGCACTGGGAAGCCCATCAACCCCGAGACACTCGAGGGAAAGATATTGGCTGTCGGTATCCTTTCAAGGAGAAATCCACTGTTTTATCCACTGTCCATCTCTTCGAACTCACTTTCTACATGTAGATAGCCCACTCGGCTCTTGTCAATTTGTGCGTGCATATTAAGCTAAATGTTTATTTCAACCTACTACAGCAGTTTCTAGGATGTTTTGAATGTAGTCCTTGACTGGCCCATCCGAGACATCAGCATCTGGTTGAACCAGGCTTTGAAGGGCGTGAGGGACAGGGAGGGGAACAGTGTGCAGAACGCGCATCTCCTAACTCTTTTTCACCGTCTCTGTAAACTGCTCTTCTTTCGGATCAAACCGGTCTTCGTCTTCGATGGAGAAGCACCTCTGCTCAAGAAACAGACACTGGTGCGTGTGTGTGTCTGAGTGTGTGTGTGTATGTGTTGGGGGAGGTGGGTCGGGGCGGCATGTTAACCCTGTATTGTACCCCTCCAGGCTGTCAGAAGACAGAAGAAGGAGGAGAAGGCCCTAGAGTCCAAACAAACCAACGAGAAACTCCTTAAGACCTTCCTTAAGAGACAGGCCATAAAAGCCGCACTGGGAAATAGGTGAGGAGAGAAGAGGAGTGGGAAAGAACGAGAAAGCAAGAGGAAAAAAGAGACGATAGAGGAGAGGATAATATAGAAATATCTACTTGTTCAGAGCTTTACATCATGTGGATTTCAAAAAATCATGAGTATGGATGAGTCTGTTTGTCTGTGAATATGTGTCTAAAAGTAATGATGATGATGATGATGCAAATGTGTTTGTCCTTCAGTCAGGAGCCTCTCCCCAGTCTGTCTTCAGTGAGGAGGGAGGAGGTCGATGACCTGTATGTGCTGCCTGCTCTGCCGTCCCCGCAGGAGAGAGAGAAGAGCAGCTCAGAGGAGGAGGAGGAGGAGGATTTGGAGGAGGAGCTTCATCACAGCTACCAGGTGAGGTCAACAGAGTAGTGCCACAGTTCTTTCAGCTTTGAATAATTTTGCAACATTGACCATCTCTTTTTGTCTGCCTGTATGTCTACATGTGTTTCAGGGGGATTTCTACGAAGATCCCAACTCTGTAGATATCAACTCTGAGGAGTTTGCTGCAATGCCTCCGGAGGTGAAACATGAGATCCTGAAAGATATGAAGGAGTTCAGCAAGAGAAGACGTACTATGTACCACGCACCCCCTGAGGTGAACACACCATGTACCACGCACCCCCTGA
>JACXGJ010002701.1:0-41301 GCA_016801105.1 Esox niger | reverse complement strand
GGGTGGAGAAAGAGATGTCCAACCGCAGCGCAGGGAATGCCCCAGGGGCCGAGCTCTACAGCCAAAAGGAGGGGCACAGCATGGAGACACGACGCCTCCTATCGGAAGACTCCACCCACTACATCCTCATCAAAGGTCAGAGGTCAAAGAGGGTAAATGGTTATATCGAGTGGTTCTGCATCGCTGTACTCAAACTCATCCTCTCAAACGTACATGTGCGTGCGTTGGTGCTCCTCAGGTCCCAAGAAGCCCGACAAGAGTGACCGTGTTCCAGACAAACAGGCAGCCGTCTCCCCCTGGTCTGGTGGGCCCCTGTCAGAGAAGGGGAGGACAGGGAGAGCAGGGAGACCTGAGCCCCTCTGGAGACCCATCTGCGAGGAGGAGAGCCAGGAGGAGGCACCCCCCGTACCATCTCAACCCCAGACCTCTCAATCCAGCCCGAGGGACTCAGCACCCCCCTCCCCACGGACGTTAAAAGCCATCCAGGCTGCCATGGATGACAGCTTGTCGGATGAGGACAGGGTCCCCTGTGGCAGGGGTGATAGCGGAGGGGGGCAGGGGGTTCGGGGGGTGTCCCCTCGAACCCTCCTGGCCATCCAGACTGCCATGACAGAGGAGGAAGAGGAGGCCATGCACCCTTCTGCCATCCAGACCAGCAGCTCTCCTGGGACATCCAATCCGACCAGCCCTCAGCCTCCTGCAAAACAATTGGTCCTCATCGGACGATCAGAGGAGGAGCCTGGAGGTATGGACGGCCCCTTCAGGTCACTTCTCACCAATGATGACATTCATCAGATAGTGATGGAAGAGGGGCCATCCTGTCCCCCTGGCCTCCCTGGGCCTCCTGCAGACATCCTGGTTCACAGCAGTGAAGAGGCGCTAGACCCGAGTGGGGAAAGCACTGTGGAGCTTGTAGAGGTGCAGAGGAGGAGCCGAGAGGAGCTGGAGGAAGTTCAAAGGAGGAGCAAAGAGGAGCTAGAGGAGGCCATCAACCTAAGGAATAAGGCCTTCTACTCAGCAGTTGGTCAGACAGAATGTTTAGGTCAAGGTCAGGAAGTTGTTCAAACTTCAGCTCTGGGTCTGAATGGAGAGGAGGATAAGGGGAGAAGTCTGCTGTCTGTGCCTGTACTGGATGTCATCATCCCTTCATCACTGGAGAGGAACAGAGATCTGGTGACGATTGAAGACAGTGAGGAGAGCGATTCAGAGAGTTTCATTGATGTGCCGGAGGAGGAGGAGGAGCTTAAGGAGGAGATGTGTGATTCACCAATGGAGGTGAGGGGTGGAGCTCCTTCTGATGAGGTACATGTAAAGGTGACAAAGGAAGAGGAGATGAGAGGTCCGGAGGAGGCAGTCAGTAGTGGTGCTGTCCACCAAGAAGAGGAAGAGGAGGAGACCGATGAAGAGGAGAGCCAACCTTCTTCACAGACTAGCCTTGCGCCTATTCCAGCACCCAATGAGTGGGAGGACATCAACATGGTAAGAAACTCTGGTTGCATACTGGCAGTACTGTTATTGTCCTATAGGAGGCGCTGATTGTATGTACCCATGGAAGCAGAAGTTTTCTGACTTCAGTGGCTGATCGAACTGGGTCATCAGGTGAGAACAGCCATTTCACTCTACTTGTAAAGAAAAAAAGGTTCCACTTGCAGAGGTCCCAGGTTTGAATCCCCAAGCTGAAAAGAACACAGAATCTGTTTTTGAGTCTTTCCGTGTAGCTCATGTACTTGGCGCTGGATAAGTCTGGTAAATGCTTCCCTCACTGTGTCTGTTCCACTAGAAGGAGCTGGTGGAGTTAGAGAGATGTCTGGGGGAGCAGCAGTCCAGCCTCAGAGAGCAGAAGCAGCAGCAAGAACGTGTCGCCGCCAGCGTTACAGGACAGATGTGTCTGGAGAGCCAGGTAACCAGGGCAACCCCGGGGTCAGCCAATCCAGGAAATGAAGCGACACTCCATTTTAGCGCATTATTTAAAGACATCCTTGTTTCTCAATAACACCCATGTTGCCTCTTTAATTTATTTAACTCAATACAGAAACGTGGATAAGCAATGTATTTTCAAAGTGCTTTAATTTGTGCATTATCAATTTAAAACTCTTCCTGAATGAAGTGCCTTCAGGTGTGACAGTGTGCTTACAATACACGTATGTGTGTGTGTGCATTTAACATGCATGTTCTAGTCGGAGTGCGATGGACGTAACAGGTGTCTGGCTGTGGAGTATGGGAAAAGGTGGGGGAGGGGACTTCTGGAATAGCGCCTGTTGCCAAAGCGAAAGTTTTTTTATAACAGCAGAGTCCCCCCCCCCATACTGCATTTTCAGGTGATGATGTGCGTTCATCAGAATGCCTGGAGAGAAGCCCCTTCAGAAGGGAACACTGCTAGGTCCTGACAACTAGCCCTCATGATCTGACCTGTGTTCTAACCCACTGACCTGTGCTAGGTCCTGACAACTACCCCTCAAGATCTGACCTCTGTTCTAACCCACTGACCTGTGTTCTAACCCACTGACCTGTGCTAGGTCCTGACAACTACCCCTCATGATCTGACCTCTGTTCTAACCCACTGACCTGTGTTCTAACCCACTGACCTGTGCTAGGTCCTGACAACTACCCCTCAAGATCTGACCTGTGTTCTAACCCACTGACCTGTGCTAGGTCCTGACAACTACCCCTCACGATCTGACCTGTGTTCTTACCCACTGACCTGTGTTCTAACCCACTGACCTGTGCTAGGTCCTGACAACTACCCCTCAAGATGTGACCTGTGTTCTAACCCACTGACCTGTGCTAGGTCCTGACAACTACCCCTCATGATCTGACCCGTATTCTATTCTTCCTGTTCTAACCCTCTGACCTGTGTTCTAACTCATTGACCTGTGTTCTACCTGTCCTGTTCTGACCTTTGTGAATTCATTGAAATCCGTATTTCAAGGATATTCATATTTTAATGATAGTTGTTACATGTTGCAAAGAATCTTAACTCAACCTACGCAAGATCATTCATATCGAACACAGGATCGAAAAACATTTAAATTATTAAACAAACCTGTGCTATTTAAAATGCTGTCCTTTGTTTCATTGTGTAAGAGGCTGGGGAGAAATAGAATAAATAGAAATATTATTAATAGCGTTAGAACCTCTGAACGTGGCTGGTGGTTCTACTCTTTCTGTTTCGGTCCATCAGGAGCTGCTCCGGTTATTTGGGGTTCCGTTCCTGGTGGCCCCCAGCGAGGCTGAGGCGCAGTGTGCCGCCCTGGACCGGACCGATCAGACCCATGGAACCATCACCGATGACAGCGATGTCTGGCTGTTTGGCGGACGACACGTCTACAAGAACTTCTTCAGCCAGAATAAATATGTAGAACACTACCAATACATAGACCTGCAGAACCAACTGGGTGTGTGTGGGTGTGTGTGTGTGTGTACACTGTGGGAACATTAGATGACATCAGTCAGGGAAACACAAATGCTGATAACATGTCAGCTAGCTATTTAATAACTAGGATGAAAGGTACAAGATATATTTTTATTCATAACTGCCCCCACCCATCACCATAAGGGACCATGAAAGACGTAAGCTGGCATGTTCCTGACCTCCTGTCCTTCCCCAGGTGTGGACCGTACCAAGTTGATCAACCTGGCCTACCTGCTGGGAAGTGACTACACTGAAGGGGTCCAGGGCGTGGGCTACGTCACTGGCATGGAGATCCTGAACGAGTTCCCTGGACCAGGCATGGAACCCCTGAGGCAGTTCAGGTCCGAGCCGTTGAGTAGTGACGGAGTAGTTCTAGTGTGTACTATCTACAGCACAATGTGTAAAGGTATTTTAGGTATTTATTAGAAGTTCAGGTGTTCATCTACCTCATGTTAACTGTTTCATGGCATTTTTCTACGGCGTGTTTAGGTATTTATGTTAACGTGTTGCAAATTGGGGTGAGGGCTAGGATTATGGTTCAGGATATGTTTTTGGAGTTATGTTTAGGTTTACATACAATTATGAGATCACCTTGACACCCCCACGACGGAGATTCCTGAAATGTGTCTCATCTCCCTATTTTCCCAGTGAGTGGTGGACCTCGGCCCAGGAAAACAAGCGGTTAACCTCTGACCCCCGTGACTCCAAGGTCAAGAAGAAGCTGAGAAGTCTCCAGCTGCAGCCAGGGTTCCCCAATCCCACCGTGGCCGCCGCCTACTTGGAGCCGGCCGTCGACCTATCAGAGGGCTCCTTTAGCTGGGGGCGGCCACACTTGGACCTGATTAAAGAATATCCTTAAAGAGAATCAGCGGAGTGCGTGCGTGCGTGCGTGCACGTCTGCACGTGTATGTGTGCGCGTGCATGTGTGTGTGTGCGTAATAGCTTTCCTTGACCCCACACCTACATTCTGTGCAAGTCGTTTTGGTTGGAACAGCAGGAAGACAGAGGAGACCCTCCAACCTGTAATCAAACAGCTAAATACACAGCAGGTACTGTCTGTCAGCGTGCCGGCCTGTCTGTCTGTCTTCCTGGTATTAGATGATCAACCATGAGGTCTTTAGAATGAAAATCCACATCGGCAGCAGGTTAAAACTGGGGTCCGGTGTGTTGAGCTGGTAAAGGTCTCTAGTTTTAATCCTTGAATTGACAAGGTGAAACCCAGTCATTAGGTCTCTATGCAAGTTAGAACCTTACTGCTCTCAGGTTGTTGCTGTAATGGAGAATTTGGCCTTAGTCTGCCTGCCTGTTAAAAAAAAGGAACGCATGCATTGTTCCTAATAATTCACCTCCCTCCCCATAGTCTCAGCTGCGCATCGACTCGTTCTTCCGTGTGGAGCAGCAGGAGAAACAGGCGATCAGGAGCCAGCGCCTCCGCAGGGTCGTCACCTGTCTGAAGAGGAAAGAGAGGGAGGATGGTGGGGGAGAAGGGCAGGAGGAGGAACACAAAGAAGAGGAAGGGATTTCCTCCCTGTCCCTGGCTAAGAAAGGAAGATCTGCTGGGGAGAGAAAGGGAGTGGCTGCAGTGGGGGAGGGGGCAGGGTTTTTTTTTGTAGAAGGGGCCACTGAATCTGTTTATTGGGGTGTGGGAGGTGCCAACCAGGTAGTGGGAGGGCCCACCTGTGATGTGGGAGGGGACAGACAAAAAGGGAAAGTACTGGGAGTGGCCAGCAAAGAGGTGCCGCTTCCTAATGAAGGCGTGAGTCAACCTAGTGCCCTCCAACAGAGGGCGGGGCTAACCAGCAGCGGCAGCAGTTCTGGGGATGATAGTGATGCTGACAGCAGGGTCACCATGGTTACAGCCCGGTCAGTGTTCGAGGGCAAACCAAGGGCCGGGAGGGGGGCTAGGAGAGGCGCGGGGAGGGGCAGGGGAAGAGGGAAAAAAGCCGTACAGGAACTTTGAACTGTTTGGTGACGTCACAAGGAACCATGGTGATATCATTGTGAATTGAGTTTTGAATGGTCATGGTGCTACAACCCAGGAATTTTAATTAAACTATTTAAAAAATGTGTTGGGTATGAATATTTAGGTAATGACATGAATTAATGTTTATAAATGTTTTGTCCAATAAAAAAGTGGTGTTATGAAACCGGTGTCATACTTAGGGTGAGAGGCTCTGTTTGTGGAGGCTCTGACAGGACTGAAGGGGGAAATGATATGTGGAGACACGGGCTCCCCCACCGTGAGATACGCTGAGCTGCTGTCATGTGATCAGCTGGGAGGGAGCAGGTGGTCCTCAGCGAACAGCACTGTTCTGGAAGCTCAGGCTGTATCTGATTTCAGTCCAGGCTCATTGTCGGCCTTCAGATAGTGAGCCTGTCGTTGGGCCTATAATACCCCCCACACCTCGCAACCACATTCCCCCGTTCTCTGTTGATACTCCCCCTGTCCACCATTCTATTTCTAACTGCCGAAGCTCACTTGACCTTCTTAGTCTTACCTTTCTCTGCCCTTCTTTCTCTCTGGTTCTTTCATCTCCAGCTGTTTGCCCGCATCTCAACCCCCCCCCCCATCTCTGAGTGGCTGCCGCAGGTTCAGCTGTTGTTGTGTATTTGGAGACGGTTGGTGTGGATTGGCAATGGCCCCCCGCAGCATGTGAGGGAAGGAGAGGGGTACCCCCCCAACAGGTTACAGCATTCAAGTAGAGGGGGATGGGGGCGTACTCTATACCAGTATGCCAAGGGAAGAAGGAAGGTGAAGAGAGAAGGGGCAGTACTGCGACACAGGGTTCAGTGTGCCAACAGAAGGAGAGAAGAAACAGGACCTGTTCCCAGCACAGCCAGCTGCCTGAATGAGCCTTGAGCCAAGTGAGACCGGAACACCTAAGGACCATTCATTTATCTGGAGCACAAGTAACACCACTGATCACGCTTTCAAACCAAGGACAGCCAACTGTGACCCCTGACCCCCAGGACCGCAACAGACCGGACAACGAGAGTTATGGACCCCCACCATGTCACACCTGAGGATTCTGTCCACACTGAGGAAGGTGCGAGGATAAACAGTAGGTGGCTCCACGTGTCAGATCCACAGACTTCATATTCAGTCCTGTAAGAGTAGCATGTCTTGTTACATGTGTTTATGTTGTTGTATTCAGGAACTCCCACAGAGACAGAAGTGGGAATGGGATTTTACGAGGCCTTCAAGAGGTTTCTCTACATCGGTTTACATAACTGATATACAGCAGCTGCATGTCTTATCAGTCAGACCGCAAATACCCTGCTGCCTGTGCTAACACAACCAAAGAGCTGAGATGCAGTAGTGACACTTGGTCAGTTAGATATCCAGTACTGATGCTCCACTGACTGGGTTATAACTATTATTATAAAATATTCAAATAAAGTTGCTTGTTTTGGGCTATGTACCTGAAAATACACACAAACATTTTTGAAATATACTTATTTTTTTCTAACATTGGTCTGTGCAGTACTAACCCAAAGAAATATAATGAAAATATCAGGCCTGGAACCACAGACTTCTCAACTCCTTTCCTCAAATGGGTTTTGAGGAGAGAGGGTGCGAGGGGGGTGCGAGGGGGGTGCAACTGAGCGTTCCCCCAGTGTTAAGTTGAACTGGGAGATCTGGTTGAGCATATTCCCATGCAGAGAGGAATAGGATATAGCATCTGGGCAGGGGCAAGAAGGTTTGGAAATAGCTCCAGTCATATTAGCATAACCCTAAGAATGCATACGTCCTGCATACCCACAGTGCACCCCCCCCCCCAAAAAAAACACCTGAACCCCCTTTTAACTCTTTCAGTATTACATTATTTTTTTTAGCCTTCGATTTACTACTAATACAACACTTTTATTGTGAACAAAGACCTAAGTAGCAAATGACTGATATAGCGTCCCCGGTTGACATCGGATACATTTTAATCAGCTTCTCTCTGCACTGTCCCTGTGGGTGTGTCTGCCTGCATATTAGGACAGATTTCCTTCAGCTTCTACTCAGGAAGTAAAGCGAGATGCTCCTGTGCACTCATGTTGGTTGGTGGAAAATTAGGGGAATTCTTTATATCCAGGGCTTGTTTCTTTCCATCCAAACCTGGCTTCCGTCCACAGCTTAGGGCACTGTTAAGCACCTGGAAGTTTGCTTTGAGCACAATCTCTGCATTCCAGACTTCACACATCTTTAGTTGGAGCTTGTGAACAGAAGCTGGCTAGAGAGGTTTATGTTCTCCTCAACAGCTGATCTTCACCAAGCTGCTCACTTGTCGAATGCTAGTTAAGATGTTGCTTCAGAGCGGTTTTATTTTTGGTCGCCAGTCTGCGTCCTGACAACGAGACGGCCTCGTGAGCCACCAGCTAGCAGACGGTCCAGACTTAAACCCATCAAAATTGTGAGTTTAAAAAAACTGGGTAAAATGTGGGTACTAACAAAACACCCCCAGCGTATCATTATTCTGAATATAATTCTGTTGCCATGGCGCAGACGTCGCGGTGGACGCGGAGTTGGCGGCTGCCATCATGTCCAGGCGAATCCTGCAGTCTCTGATCACCCTGGAGGCCTGGGAGGGCTACTCCTTTGCCGAGCACCAGATCAAGATCAGGGAGTCGCACGACCTCTACGGAGCCGTGATGTGGCCATCGGTAGGCTCTCCTGCCGCGTCCGTTCCCATGCACACCTGTCACTGTCGCCGCGACCGTCTGCATGCTAATCACCGCAATTATTATAATTACAATCACAATCAATGATACCGTGTGGTCTTCAACCGTCATATTGTTTTCCATGAAGGCCATAGTGTTGTGCTATTTCCTGGACACCCAACGGGACACATACAACCTGCTGGACAAGAACGTCATCGAGCTGGGTGCCGGGACCGGCCTGGTCTCCATAGTCGCCTGCCTTCTAGGTGAGTGAAAACGTATCCAAATGCTGGATTTACAAAGTGGCCTTTCATTTCATTAGTATCAGTAAATACAGTTTTTCGGCCATTAAACGGTCAGCTGACACAAAAGGACTTGATTCCTTTATGCGTCGTACAAAAAACAGCCTTTGAAGGGGGTGTCACAGCTAAGAAACTATTATTCTGGGAAGGCAACAAGCAGAATCGATTGGACGTTTGTTAGCTGCAGTACGGCCCAGATTAGGGTCCAGACCATCCAGCCCAGCGGGAATCACCTTGCTGTTCGCTAACTGGAGTTTGTCTGTTTCCCAGGTGCTGCAGTGACCTCTACTGACCTTCCTGAGGTGCTGTCTAACCTACGGTACAACATACTCCGCAACACCAAGGGGAGTTGCAGACACACCCCTCGCGTCACAGAGCTGTCCTGGGGTCAGGAGCTGGAACAGCGCTTCCCGCGGGCCACCTGCCGCTACGACTACGTGTTCGCAGCTGATGTGGTGTATAGCCACCCTTACCTGGAAGAGCTCCTGGACACCTTCGACCACTTGTGTCAGGAGGGATCCCAGATCCTGTGGGCCATGAGGTTCCGTCTGGACAGAGAGAACCAGTTTGTGGAACGGTTCCAGAGTAGGTTCCATCTAGAGGAGCTGTATGACCTGCCTAGTCTCAGGATCAAGTTGTACCGAGCATCAAGGAAGGACAAGGGTAGGACCACACAGTCTGGACAGGCAGCCTGAAGTAAGAAAAGGTCTGGACAGGCAGCCTGAAGTAAGAAAAGGTCTGGGCAGGCAGCCTGAAGTAAGAAAAGGTCTGGACAGGCAGCCTGAAGTAAGAAAAGGTCTGGACAGGCAGCCTGAAGTAAGAAAAGGTCTGGACCAGCAGCCTGAAGTAAGAAAACATCTGGACAGGCAGCCTGAAGGAAGCACAATCTGGACAAACGGCTTGAATGAGCAGACTGACTCAACAGGCAGCCTGCAGGACAATATAGGGGGGCAGGAAGCTTCCTTTGTTTTTCATTTCCCCCACAATTATTTTTTTTCAGAATTATTTTAAGGTCATTTCAGAATTTTAGGTTTGATATAAAAAATATGTTGTTTTCGTATTTTAGGTTTAATGATAGGGACTAGGGTGTTTTAATCATTTTAGTTTTATCTTTAGGGACTTGGGTTTTTATGTGTTGGCAGTACTACATGAGCTCAGTCAGTAAATAGAAAGGTTAGTTTTAATATTAAACAATCAGTGTAGGTTAGGCTTTAATCATAAAGGAATGGATATCAAAGATTAATGATTTCTTTCTCCCATTTTGTGATATGTTCCATTGCTATCCACAGTTTATTCAAGTCAATATGTAACTTAGTGTATAATAAGGTGCCCATTTTGACAGTGACTGAATTGCAGTTTACCTTGATACAGTATATTACTGTACTTTTGAGAACATAGCCGTTTTATGTGCATATATTAAAACAGTTTATTTTGTATTGTGAAGATATCCATTGTTATAATCCAGTGTATCAGTGCTAAATAAAGGAAAACTAAGCACCCGTTGTCTGGAAACTGTTAAGGACACAAAGATGAGTGGTCTCTAGCAACCGGACAGTACATAGAATTAAGGGGGCAAGAGGGCGGGGGTTATGTAGCAGGGGTTGGGACAGTCTAGAAAAGTAGGCATTTGACAGCAGGCAGCAGGGTCCGGATAGGTCCGAATTTGATGAGTGGTCGTTGTTACACTAGTGGGCGGGATGGAAGCGTCGACGTGTTGACACATTTACAGACCACACCCACAGTTTCCGGGGAGTCTCGCGACTTTGTAACCCGTGGTTAACCTTTGGCGCGAATTGAAAAACTGAAGAAAAATAATCCTAACAGTTAAAATAGGCATTTTTATTTTTTATTTTTCTGATCCGTAGCTCATATTAATATTAATATGTACATAAAATATTTGCCTAGTTTTCCTGCTGTGGAAAAAAATATGTATTCAAATTAATTGGATACTGTAGGCCTTCCTGCTGGCTCATCAACCTGCCGGAGAATTTTGAGGACGAAACTCCACCAAATGGCCAGAAGTGTCATATAATTCAGTAAATTATGTATACGTTTTATTGTAGAAAACAGACGATTGTTTTGGTGGTGTTTGCAATTGGCTACTTTTAATTAGCGACCGAGCAGAGCTATATGTACTGTTTGGGCTAACATTTGCTAACCAACGTTTGTAACATGACAGTATGTCCTAGACAAATGCCGTAATTTAACTAAACGTGATATGTTTAACTTCAACCTTCTGTTTATTAACTTTCATCAATTTCGTGGGCCTTGAGTCAATTGTAACGTTAGCTTACGTTTAATTTTTGTATTTCGCTATGTACATTACATGTACTGTTCTGTTACTGACACGGTAGGTCGCGAGCGAAGAGGCCACAATAACTCAGGTAAATGTTGAGTGAAATGCTACTGAAACAGTTTGGCGTCCAACACAAATTCTATCCCGTCTAATGTAAACATTATTAACGTTTCCTACCTGTAATTAACCACACTTGTACGTGAAGCTGGGTTCCGTGGTAACATGAGTTATAACCACGCCTGATGCAGCCAGGCGAAGCGCTCGTTTTTTTTATTTGGTCTGTGTGGTTGTGCTCCTAAGAGTTACACTCGGCGACATATCAAACGTTCTTCTCATTTGTTTTATTTGATATATTCAAAAAGAGCGGTGAAACACCGACATTTTGAATGGCTTTCTATTGTACTAATTGACGTTTCCCTTAAACGATGGGCGTGGCTTAGTGTGTTCTAATGAATGACTTGAAGCGGACGTTGACTATTAGATATGGGTGTATTAGCCCGCAGGGGCTGGACTAGATATGAGGTGTAGGGGTTAGAAGGGACAGGGTTGGCTGAGAGGGAATGGAATAGTTTGTGTTCGTTATTTTTTACTCTGTTTTTTTGTTGTTTGTTAACAGTTTTTATATGCAGTATGTATTGAATAATTTTGTTTGTCCCATTTTTGTGGTACAAACAGATTGTGTTTAGAAGCACAATTGTGTTTAGAATCACGATCCACCATTATTACATCTGGACACGTTTAATTTTGTTTCTGAATGAACACATTTGAAACAAATATTGTATAAAATCTCTATACAACTAATTGTGTAAAAAAACGAAAGAATGAAGCAAGTCAATATAGTGCAATATAGACTACTACTGTACAAAATAGTGCACGTAGAGTGAAGTTCATATCAAACATCAACCACTGACAACCCTTTATCATGAATGTCCAATATCATTCACCATTTCAACCAACCCTCAGAGGAAAAATATTGAGACCCAGGGTCTTGTGTGCAGTGTTGTCTACAGTTCCTATGACGCCACAATCTCTTCAGTCTTGCCCATCTCAGCAAGCAGGGTAGTGTGAAAGGCATTCCTCTGTCTCTTTGCATGTGGCCATGAATATCTTAACCTCTCCCATTTCAGCCAGTAGGGTGGTATTGAAGGCGTTCTTGAAGATCTCAGCGAATCCCAAGTCTGCCTTAAAGCGGATCTTGTTAGCCCAGATCAGAGTGGTTCCTGAGGTAAATGATAAACCATTTGATTTGTTTAGTTCTCTGATGTGTTATAATCAGAATTTTAAAGCACATTTAAGTGGCTAATTAATAGTTAATTTATCATTCAGTTGATCATTCAGTCAACCTGGACGGCAGAAGTATTTCATTGTCGTCAACAGATCTTCCAGGTAGTCATGGAGATACACCACATCGGCTGCCAGCACGTAGTCATAGCTATAGATAGATTTGGGGTAGGTGTGTTCGACATCTGGACCCCAGGAGAGGACGGCTGCTTGGGGAGTATGCCTGCAGCGTCCTCTGGTGTTGCGGAGCAGGTTAGCTCTCAGGTTGCCAATAATCTCTGGAAGGTCTGTAGCTGTTACACAGGCACCTGGAGACAAATAAGTCAGTCAACAGACACACACACAGACGGCCAGCATCAAATCAAGTCCTAATCCAGACATTAGTACCAGGACACTTCATGCAGGTCTGAACAGATTGGAGAGGTGCAAATGCTATTTAACTGGAACATTCTCCACCTCGCTAGACAACTTGATTAGCCAGGTGGACTGTTTGCCTTATTTTGTACACCTCTCTGATCTTGTCAGATTGACAGTATGTGCGTGCCTTGATGAGACGAGCAGACTCACCTAGGAGTGTGGCTACAATGGACACTAGTCCAGGGCCTGCTCCTAGTTCCAGCACTGCCTTGTCCACCAGATTAAACTGCTCAACGTTGGTCTCTAGGTAGCGACAGAGAGCCAACGCCTGCAGACAGGCAGTGTTAAAGGTATTTTAACTACAAATTATCATTACTGTTATCATGCCTTTATCCATCCACCCTCTTGGCTGCCTATCCATGCACTATCCATCAAAACATCCATCCACATATCCATTAATTCATCCAACCGTGTATCATCCAGAAATCCATTCATCCACATACCACCCATCCTTTCCTCCTATCCTTTACTTGCATCTGCCTGTTTATCATCTCTTCACCCCTGTCATCCTTGTTTTCATCGTCCCTGTCATCTCTCATCATCTTCATCTATTCGTGTCATGTTTAATAGTAGCATCATATTGCATTAAATATTCGACTAAGGCTGTGTCAAGATGTATAAAATGATGGAGTTACTCACCGCTGGCCATGTGACAGCACCTATCGCATCAAAGCCCTCGAAGACACTGATCTTCTCTCCTACGTAGTAAAATATCTCTTTCCCACACTTGGAGTAGCAGGTGGGAACCCAGGCATCAACCTTCTTATTCTGGGGTTTAGACTCCTCGGCTCTCTCCTCTGATTCCGCTGATGTTGTCTTGCACTCTTCATCTTCCTCCCCATTATTCTTTGCGTCCTCTTCTAGAAGAACAGAAGTATCCTTCTCTTGGTGGGGTGAATATAAAGTATCCATTTGAATCTGCCAAAATCTGGGAAAAGAATATTTTTTAATATTAATATTACATTATGTAAACATGATCTGGTTCAAACATCTATAGATTTTTGCTCAATTTGTTTCAATTCACCGAATAAACTGTAAAATCTCATGGCTATAAGTACTCCTTCTATTCAGTACTTTGTAGAAATGTCTTGTAGTGATCGCTGTTTTGAGTCTTCTTGGATTTGCCTCTTTGCACACCTGGATTTGGGTAGTTTCTCAGTTTCTTTTATGTAGATCATCTCAAGCTGTGTCAGATTGGATGTGAAGTGTTGGTAACTGCGATCTTCTGGTCTCCCCACAGGTGTTCAGTGGGGTTAAGGCAAGGGTTTTGTCTGAGCCACTCGGATTATTCATAGACTTTTCCCAAAGCCATTCCAGCATTGTCTTAGGTGTGTTCTTTGTGTCATTATCTTGCTAAAAGACGAATCTTGGCCACAGTCTGAGGTTCTGTGTACCCTGGATCAGGTTTTCTTCATGAACTCATCTGTATTTTGATCTGTTCACCCATCCCTTAATCCTGATTAGTCACCTAGACACTATTTCTGAGAAGCATCCCCAAAGCATGATGCTTCTACTATCATGCTTCACCATGGGATGGTATTAACCAGATAATATGCAGTACATTGTTTTCACCAGACATAGGACTTGACATTCAGGCTCAATGATTTTGGTTTCATCAGTCTAGAGAATGGTTTTCCTCATGCTTTCGGATTCCTTCAAGCGGCATGTCATATGCCTTTTGCTCAGAAATGGCTTCTGTCTAGCCACTCTACCATATAAGTCTGAATGATTGAGTACTACCGAGATGGTTGTCCTTCCAGATGGTTCTCCCATCTCAGCAGAGAAACTCTGTTAGAGTAGTCATGAGTTTTTTGTGACCTCATTTGACCAAGGCCTTTCTTGCCAAGTTAGTTAGTTGGTCTGGAAGGTACATTTTAGGAAGAGTTTGGGTCGTTTCTAAGTTCTATCTCAAAATGATGAATCTTACTGTGCTCATGGAAACTTACACAAAATATTTTAGTTTTAGATATTCGATCAATTGGCACAAATTTTAAAGAAAAATTAGCTTTGTCATTTTAGATTATTGTGCCTAGATTGAGTGTTTGATAAGTTATAAATGAAGCGTACAACGCCATAAAGGTCCAGAGAAGGGGTTTGAATACTTTCCGAAGGCACTGTATAATAAAGTATTTTAATTGTACCGGCAAACAGTCTGACTGATGGTGCAATCTCTATCAATTTGTATCATTTTTTAGTCTAATGATAAAAGTTGCGTTGAATTTTATTTCCAGACTGTAATCAATTGTCCATCCCCCTGTACTCTGTCAGCATTCAAGTTTAATCTGTCTTTTTCTTAACTGGTCCTCTCCACGATCCCTGTTTGGTTACAGACTGAAGATACCCTGACAGAAGTCTGTTCTGCATGCAGTACACCCTCCTCACTTCTCCATCCATTCAACAGACCAAAGACCTTGCTGTATCTTTACGGCACCAAACCATCACTAACCTTGCACTTAGATGTTCTTGGTCACTGCTTAATGTTTTGGATCAGCCCTCAGGTTTTCCCTCTCAGATTCGTCTTTTTGTGGTATTATTCAGTATTCTGCTCTTCCTCTCGTCGAAGATCGCAGAACAAAGATAGTTCTAACTGCATTTTGGGCTGTCTCTGAGCGGAGGTTGAAATACTTTATTCTAATCAGCATCCTGCGGGACACTCCCATCTCATCACACTAACCCTGTCTATATTTAGAGATGGGGTCGACTGAAACAAACACACCATATCCTCACATGGAGACCCTTGCAGGCACACAGTTACGCACGAAAACCCTGACCTGAAAACCTTAACCCTAACGCCTAACCCCTCAACCACTAGCTCTTGCCCTAACCCCACTACTAATCCTTTCCCCAATGGTAACTTTCCCCCTAAACCTAACTCCTAAGCTGAAAATAGCCTCCCCCGGGGATAGTAAAACATGTGCACATGCACGAACTACTGTTTACTAGTAAGTAATCCCATCTTCAATCATTCTGGCAGATGGTGGTTGCACCAGGACATAGCGACATGTTTTTGAGGAGAACATTTAGATATATTTCTTTCCTATTCTTGTGCAACTTGAAGCTGATGAACAACAATAAAAAAAAAATGTGAACAACAATACATTTTTTTTCCTCTCCACAAATATTTTGTGCACTTAACTCTTTGTGTTGAAGCTTATGGCGCCAGTTAAAAATGCTCTGTCTAGCTGACGTCTGGGCCAATAAGTCAGATATGATTCATGCATTTTGTATGTCCCTGTAATATGTTGACCTTGGAGGACTTTGCTGTTAGATGTCAGCCAGACTAGTCATATTTTGGCCTCAATCTAACTTGGCTTAGTTACACTCCTAACTTCAGCTTTGGAATTACAGTCCATGTAGGGACACTTAAACCCTGGGACATTCAGAGTCCTGGGGTTGCCAGGTTTGTTTAAATCACAGGACACAGGGAGTCCTGGGGTTGCCAGGTTTGTTTTAATAAGCTCTAACTGCTTTAGCTTCCTGGCATCGAACGCAGAAGTTCTGCACAGAAGAAGGTGCCCGACACACACTTCATCCTCTACTATTTAAAAACTAGACTGAGAGTTTGGCTCACTTAATGCGTAACCAATACGTCTCACTGGCATGCAAATATCAAGTGTCGTAACCCTAAGAGTCTTCGAGAGAGACTTCAGGGGGAATTGTAAATCTGTTTTATCTTTCTGCAGTTTGCCTGGATGGGACAAGTTTACTGGATTACGTGCAATCTTGGGTTTCCCACATCATCAAACATTATGCAGCGCCTTCCCAATGTCAATGAGCCACATGGTCAGGGTCCATCCAAGCAAACATGAAACATTCCACAGTGGAGTAATAGCGAAAACAACAATACTTCAAAATAACTAATATGGAAGTATGTGGCAAACAAGTGTTAAACAAATCAATACATTCCGTACTGTAGATTATTCAAAGTAGCCACCATTTGTCTTGACGACAGCTTTGCAGACTCTTGGCATTCTCTCAACCAGCTTC
Source organism: Esox niger (assembly GCA_016801105.1). Taxonomy (NCBI): domain Eukaryota; kingdom Metazoa; phylum Chordata; class Actinopteri; order Esociformes; family Esocidae; genus Esox; species Esox niger. The sequence goes on along the minus strand of JACXGJ010002701.1, from coordinate 24,959 downwards.
ATGAGGTAGTCACCTGGAATGTTCTCCAATCAGTCGTGAAGGAGTTCCCACATGTTCTGAGCACCTGTTTGCTGCTTTTCCTTCACTGTGTGGTCCAACTCATTCCAAATAATTTCAATTGGTTTGTGGTCGGGTGGTGATGGAGACCAGGTCATCCCATTCCTTGGTCAAACAGACACACACACACACACACACACACACACACAAATACAGTGGGGCAAAAAAGTATTTAGTCAGCAACCAAGTGTGCAAGTTCTCCCACTTAAAAAGATGAGAGAGGCCTGTAATTTTCATCATAGGCACACTTAAACTATGAGAGACAAAATGAGAAAATAAAATCCAGAAAATCACATCGTAGGATTTTAATGAATTTATTGGTAAATTATGGTGGAAAATAAGTATTTGGTCAATAACAAAAGTTCATCTCAATAATTTGTTATATACCCTTTTTGGCAATGACAGAGGTCAAAGGTTTTCTGTAAGTCCTCACATGGTTTTCACACACTGTTGCTGGTATTTTGGGCCATTCCTCAATGCAGATCTCTAGAGCAGTGATGTTTTGGGCTGTTGCTGGGCATCATGGACTTTCAACTCCCTCCAAAGATTTTTTAATTGCTCCCACAGTTGATTTCTTCACACCAAGCTGCTTACTTATTGCATATTCAGTCTTCCCAGCCTGGCAGGTCTACAATTTAGTTTTTGGTGTCCTTTGACAGCTCTTTGGTCTTGGCCATAGTGGAGTTTGGAGTGTGACTGTTTGAGGTTGTGGACAGGTGTCTTTTATACTGATAACAAGTTCAAACAGGTCCCATTAATACAGGTAACAAGTGGAGGACAGAGGAGCCTCTTAAAGAAGAAGTTACAGGTCTGTGAGAGCCAGAAAGCTTGCTTGTTTGTAGGTAACCAAATACTTATTTTACAGAGGAATTTACCAATAAATTAATTAAAAATCCTACAATGTGATTCTCTGGATTTTTTTCTCCTAATTTTGTCTCTCATAGTTGAAGTGTATCTATTATGAAAATGACAGGCCTCTCTCATCCTTTTAAGTGGGAGAACTTGCACAATTGGTGGCTGACTAAATACTTTTTTGCCCCACTGTATATATATATATATATGCGTCAGACGGGTTGGTTTGTGTTGAATGGTGGATGCTGAATGCTAAAATATGAATATAATTTAATGTTTAACTGCACTGATGACCAGATTATAAATGCAATAAGTGCGAGGTACCACATGTTCTTGTGCACTATTGCTGACTTCTACCATCCACAGGAGGTCAAGCTAGAATTTTGAAATGTCTGGCTAGCTGCGAGCCGACCCAAACAAGGACAAAAGGTCCCAGTCAAACAATATCCAAACAGAGTCAGTCACCGACATCACATGGAGGTCAGTTACAATTCCTCCGAAAGACTCTCGGGGTTTCGACATGTGATATTTGCATGCCTGGGAGCCATATTCATTTCCATGTGCTCTGGTTAATCAGTTAAGAAGGCTAGAAGGGCAATTTGCCACACAATGCTTGAGCCAAACGCTTTTTAAATAGTGGAGGATGAAGACTATGTCATGGCCACTGGGGTGTGGGTCAACATTCCTATACATGTAATTGGTGTATGTCTCATTTCTGTCTGTTTACAACCAAATATTAATCACATTCACAGGTGGTTGGAACAGAAAATTGGACTCCTGGCCAGTCAACTTGGGTCTAAACTGTCGAATCAGGTATATTTGTCCCCAAGTGTTTTTTTTTTTTTTTTTTTTACATTTCTTAGGCTTCCATTGATATGAGTCTGTTTGTGATTGTCAGTAGAGAAATGACAGTGACTATTGTGGCCAGGAAAGACTAGTTTTCAAAGTTTAAAAACCTCTTGAAACCTGGGCTGTCGTCATGTACAGTATCAAAACAAATACTGAAATATCGTTTTTAGCTACTATTCTCAACCATTTTCCAGTCTTTGTTTTGACTTGGGAGACAATACAAGCTATCTGAAATGCAGGCTACAACAACACATTATAGCTAGCATAAACTGATGCAATAACCTCTAGGACTATTTACTTCTAAACACAGACTATTGGAGTGTGTTTGTGTGTTCTGTATTTTACTGTGGATACATTAGAAGACGTGTGCTGAATTAGCAGTTGGCCAGAATCAAACCTACTGTATTCGTCAGCAGTACATGTAAACCAGGAGCAATGACAGGCTGCTCCAACTTAGACTACATAAAAACCCAAGGACAGTAAAACACAAAATGTGTGTATGTGTGTGTTTGCTTATTTGAGATGAGTCAATCTCTAAATATAGGCATGGTTAGCATGATGAGATGGGAGTGTCCCAGCAGGATGTAGATTCTGATGAAGTCTTTAAATGACAAAGACAACCCAAGATGCCGTTAGAACGATCCACCGCAAAATCAGGGGGAGAATACTTCATTATTCCAAACCAGACGGTGACTTCACAGAAGAATCCAGAGGGCTGAGCCCAAACTCACCAAGGACGTACAAACAACAGGTAAGTGCTTGGTACCATAGACAGATGACAAGGTGTTTGTTTGGGTCTGGAGAGAGAAAAGGGGATATTTGTCAGGTGGCTTTTCCAGTCCAACCAAGATTTGACTTCTGCTTTTAATCCAAGTCCTCCAACTAGGAGAGGAGGGGGGAGATGTCGTGAGTCGGACCGACAGAACTGTTATCATTAATTGCCTTGCTTGGGGACAGAATGAAAGATTTGGTTCACATTGCCGTCTTGGGGATTCAAACTAGCAACCATTCAGTACTGGTCCGAAGATTCAATCACTTGACTTTCTGCTGCCCCAGAAGAATCAGCCACAGATACGAATTGTGGAAAGTGCTGGGAAACTATTTATTTGGATGTAAAATATTACTGACACATTGCTGACTTTGGCTATAAAACCAGCTAGCTATTTACTAAATGCATTTCCTTTTAAAAGGTTTATTCTTTCTACTTGCCATTCACCCAATTTAGACAAAACAAGACAGTATGTTGGTTCTATGATTTGGATAGAGTTCTACTTTTGTTGATTTACTTCGGTGGGGTTCTAAGGTAGTTGAAATATTTGGGTGGAGTAGTACACAGGTTGAATAATTTAGGTGGAGTGGTACACATGTTGATTATTTGGGTGGGTAGTATGGAGGTGGAATAATTTGGGTGTGGTGTGTAGTACAGAGGTTGAATGATTTGGGTGGGGTGTGTAGTACAGAGGTTGAATGATTTGGGTGGGGTAGTATGGTAGTTGAGTGATTTGGGTGGGGTAGTATGGTAGTTGAATTATTTGGGTGGGTAGTATGGTAGTTGAATGATTTGGGTGGGTAGTATGGTAGTTGAATGATTTGGGTGGGGTAGTATGGTAGTTGAATTATTTGGGTGGGGTAGTATGGTAGTTGAATGATTTGGGTGGGGTAGTATGGTAGTTGAATTATTTGGGTGGGTAGTATGGTAGTTGAATGATTTGGGTGGGGTAGTGTGGTAGTTGAATGATTTGGGTGGGGTAGTGTGGTAGTTGAATGATTTGGGTGGGGTAGTGTGGTAGTTGAATGATTTGGTTGGGGTGGACATGTGAAAGAGTTTCTGACTGTGCGACTGTCCATCCATGTGTGTCTGGTAGAGGGGTGTTTCTAGGTTCTAATAAGGGTATCTATGGGGTGGGGTCAGAGTTTCCTTACAGTCCTTGGCTTGTCACAGTGGGTGAGCAGAAACAAATATGTTATTACCAACCAGGGTTCAAGGACAGGAGACGCAAAAGATAAGACTGGTGTTTACAACTGTGAGAAAGAGACTGAGAGCCTATAAAAAGTGAAAACACCTTTTCAGGACAAATGAACAATATATTTGGGTGTAACAGAAGTCAACTTATTTAATAATCAGATTTATCATGGATACTTTATACACACATCAAGAGGAGAAAAATACTTATTTCCTGATGGAAGAGGAAGAGCACATTGAAGAGGATGATCAGGAGAACATTGAGGAGAATGATGAGGAGAACATTGAGTATGATGAGGAGAACATTGAGGAGAATGATGAGGAGAACATTGAGAATGATGAGGAGAACATTGAGGAGAACATTGAGGAGAATGATGAGGAGAACATTGAGGAGAACATTGAGGAGAATGATGAGGAGAACATTGAGAATGATGAGGAGAACATTGAGGAGAACATTGGGAATAGCGAGACTACATTGTGAGACTGAACTGAACTGTGGCATGATGAATTCATTCACTTTGGCAAAACACACAGAACAATTTCTCAGTTTAAAGTGCAAATCAAAATCATGCTTTTATTTTTCATTGAAATGGACGTATTTTCATTTTATTCATCAGATTTCTGGAGGTTTCTACGGAAACTTTATATACACCTCATCAAGAGATGGACACTCCTGTCCTCATAGAGGAAAACAGTGATGAAGTGGAAGATGAGAAGATGAAAAGAGAGGAGGAATCGAAAGAGGAATCAGGGGAGGAATCAGAGGAGGAATCAGGGGAGGAATCAGGGGAGGAAGCTGAGGAGAAATCAGGGGAGGAATCAGAAGAGGAATCAGGGGAGAAAGCTGAGGAGGAATCAGGGGAGCAAACAGGGGAGGAATCAGAAGAGGAATCAGGGGAGAAAGCTGAGGAATCAGGGGAGGAATCAGAAGAGGAATCAGGGGAGAAAGCCGAGGAGTCTGAACCCCAGAATAAGAAGGTTGATATTTGGGTTCCCACCTGCTACTCCAAGCGTGGGAAAGAGATATTTTACTACGTAGGAGAGGAGATCAGTATCTTCGAGGGTTATGAAGCCCACGGTGCTGTCACATGGCCAGCGGTGAGTGTGCTAACATCACATTAATGGATGACAGCCGATGGTTGATGACAATGATGACTGTAATACATTGTGACACTGATGGATGATGGTGGTGATAATGAGCATGACAGAACCACAGCGATGATAATGGAGTACAGATGACTTCATGGATGATACATGGATGGATGAAGGCATGATAACAGTAATGATCGTTTGTAGTTAAAATACCTTTAACACTGCCTGTCTGCAGGCGTTGGCTCTCTGTCGCTACCTAGAGACCAACATTGAGCAGTTTAATCTGGTGGACAAGGCAGTGCTGGAACTAGGAGCAGGCCCTGGACTAGTGTCCATTGTAGCCACACTCCTAGGTGAGTCTGCTCGTCTCATCAAGGCACGCACATACTGTCAATCTGACAAGATCAGAGAGGTGTAGAAAATAAGACAAACAGTCCACCTGGCTAATCAAGTTGTCTAGCGAGGTGGAGAATGTTTCAGTTTATAGCATTTGCACCTCTCCAATCTGTTCAGACCTGCATGAAGTGTCCTGGAACTAATGTCTGGATTAGGACTTGATTTGATGCTGGCCGTCTGTGTGTGTGTCTGTTGACTGACTTATTTGTCTCCAGGTGCCTGGGTAACAGCTACAGACCTTCCCGAGATTGTTGGCAACCTGAGAGCTAACCTGCTCCGCAACACCAGATGGCGCTGCAGGCATACTCCCCAAGCAGCCGTCCTCTCCTGGGGTCCAGATGTCGAACACACCTACCCCAAATCTATCTATCGCTATGACTACGTGCTGGCAGCCGACGTGGTCTTTCAGAAATACTATTTGGACAAGCTGCTGTTCACCATGACATACTTCTGCCGTCCAGGTTAACATCGATTAGTTTGACCGATTACAGTTATAAAATACACAATCGCAGAGTGTAATGACACCAATAAACACCTCTTACTAATCCTTCAGGAACCACTCTGATCTGGGCCAACATGATTCGCTCCACGTCAGACCTTGAATTCACAGAGGACTTCCAGAACACCTTCCATACCAGCCAGCTGGCTGAGATAAACGGGGTTAAGATCTACATGGCCACATGCAGACAGACAGAGGAATGCCTTCCGTACCAACCAGCAGGCTGAGATAGACGGCTTTAAAATACGCTTCCAAGGGAATCCATACGTAAAACTTAGGTTTGGGGAAGACAAAGGAACAATTAACAATGTTCCAACCACACTGAATGTACCCAAGACTTCCTATGTTACCAAATATTTGATAACAGAAGGCAGCCATTTTGAGAAATTCTGAATTGCACTTATTGCTTATGTACATGTAGTGACTCTCTATATTTTAGTGCTTTTTAATTGTACTTTATATTATTGAAATTACTATATTAGTATGCATCTTGATTTAATGTGTACTACAGTTTAGTATAATATTTTGTTTACAGAAAAAAGCTGTCCTGTCAAAGCGATTGCACAGAGTGCTGAGTCGCTGCTGGTTTCCACTGTCCCCTTGTACTTGGTTAATTAATGAGGACACTAATTAGTTAGGATCTCCCCTCACCTGGTTGTACAGGTGGGCATTAATATAATACACTAGGTGGAACCTGTCTGACAGTTGTAACCTAAAGGAAAACATCCACAACAATTATTTTCTGGCTAAAAAGCTGCTTGCTCTAGATTGATAATATTTAAATAATAGAAAGAAAGTCTTACCCCATGTTGCCAAGTTCAAATAAATGATGTGTAGAATGAACTGACTGGTTGTATTTATGGACCCCCAAACAAACTCAAAGCAATATACAACTATTCTTCCAAAACTTTTATTGAGAATTATTTAGCCATTTGTGATATAATTTCATTACATGTACTGTGATAACAAAATAGCATGGTGGTACTCACAATTCCTTATCGCTGAGGAAGAATATGGTTATAAAAGAATAACTACTGTACCTTTCTGTAAAATCCTAGTAACATTCCGTAAAATATTGGCATCAATTGACTACGGTTTTCCTTCTAATATAAATACAAGACATCCATAAATATTATCTGAAAGAACTTTTTAGTCCAGCAGAAACGGAGGACGCATTCCAAACTGTACCTTATTCCACACAGAGAGCACTACTTTTGCCCAGAGCCCTGTGAAGCGCTATAGGAAACAGTGTTCTAATTGGTATGAAACCATTGAGAAGGTTCTAATACATCTGGAGCCTGCAGAAGACGGTACAGAAGGTCCTGGTGTTGATGACATTAAGGCCATTAGGAGAACTGTCATTGGCAACCGGACAGACGGAGGAACCCTGAACTACTGAACAAAACTAAAACCTCAAACACTTAATTTTCCACTCAGAGAATGTGGGAGGGTGAAAGCTGGTTAATAAACAGAGGTCCAGACCACCGTGTAACCCCGGAAACAAACACACAATAACCAGCCTGGACGCTGAGGGTTAAAAAGCTCTTTCAATATGATGTAAAGTAAAATCAAGTGATCCCCTTCCAGGCTAAACTTTGCTTTATACTCTTCAAGACATGCACACATTTAAAATACCTAAGGGAGAATAATAACAGTTTTATATAGTTTTATCACCTCTTTATAATGCGCGTTATGATGCAAATGTACATTTCCGCAGTTAAAAATTGAAATGTCACGTGTAAATGAGAACTTCCAGACACATAAACAAATCATATCCATTCTGTACATCCGTCCTGTTCCTATTCACAGCCCAAAAGAAGAGCAGAGGGAGTAGCTGAGAAGGACTCAACCTCTCAGACTGTAGAGAGAACTGAGGCATTTGGCCTGAATTGGTAAAAAAAAAAATCTTGGTTGTTCTTAGATTGGTCAATCCATGACACACCTTGCATGTGCACACGTTTGTGTGTGCGTGTGTGTGCGTGTGTCCAGGGCCCAATGAGCTCTAGAAGGGTGTGTATTCTGCAGGATACATGACAGGAAGCCAGTTCTCTGTGAAGGAGGCACAATGCATCCAGCCAAGTGAACGCATCAGCTGTAACAACAGGAAGTGATGTCACTATGGATTTTGGGGACTTTTTCCCAAAATTCCAAGCCACAATAATTTGTCTTCATGATGGCATATTATGTTATATTATGACGATAAACAAAACACATTTTGGCATTAATATGCAGCTACATGTTAATGGTTGAAGCCATAAATTGTCCCATAGCCCAGATAAGACAATATATTTCATTTCACACTTCTCAAGCGATGACAGTGAGATTGTGTTTTTGTTACCTGGATGCAGTTTTTTAAGTTGTCTTTAGTGGGTTTATCTTCTACAATCTTGGAGGCATACTTCAGGGCCCTGCCGTACATCTTGTTCACAAAGGCGTGTTTGTATGAGAACGTCAACACCTAGAGATGTTGGGAATCATTGATAGAAATTCATAAAAACCATGAGATTGATAATTCATGAATGTACTTCTACCGTATTGTCGTCCATGACGACCCAGATTTTACACGATTCCTCTCCTTACCTTTGAGTCAGTCAGCTCCACCCACTTCTGCAGCTCCCAGAAGGTTTCCATCAGGGATTTGACCCCGCCCTGTTGGGCGTCCTCAGAGCTGGTCACCTCCCCCTCTTTAGCCCTGCCTTCACCGTCCTCAGCACCTTCCCCGGTCCCCAGAGCGCTGGCTCCGTCTGGAGGCGTGGCAGGCAGCTGGAGGTCAGCCAGGGCGCAGCCCTTCCTGCACAGGGCGTCCAGCAGAGAGGACTTCTGCTTGTCCATGTCGCTGCAGGAACACAGGAAGCAAAGCTAACGCACTGAAGAGATGGTGAGGTGACAACTCAGCCTGCGGCGTCGCCGATACCTTTTGATGGTGGCGGCGTCGGGTCGAGGGTCGGCCTTCATGGTGAGGTAGACCGCCAGGGCCGTCTGGTCGATCTGAGACAGAATTATGTCGGCTGCCGCCACAATGTCACCGAGACGCTTCAAACGATCCTGGAGAGAAACGCCCGAGTTAGACATCACTTCTTACCAGCAGATAGCACATACAGAGTGTGTGGCGCTGTGTGTGTGGCGCTGTGTGTGTGTGTGGCGCTGTGTGTGTGTGTGTGGCGCTGTGTGTGTGTGTGGCGCTGTGTGTGTGTGTGTGGCGCTGTGTGTGTGTGTGTGTGTGTGTGTGTGTGTGTGTGTGTGTGTGTGTGTGTGCGCGTGGGTCAACCTTCTCAGAGTCAAGCTGGTGAAGCCTCTGTACATGCAAAGGCAGGTATGTGGGGAAGTTTTCCTTTAACTCATCATAGAGACTGCTGGTGTCCAACCTGAGGGGAGAAAAACGATTACACAGTTTGTACTTACACAGTTACTACAAACTGACACACCAGAAAAATCCTATGATATAGAAGGCAGAAGACTAAGGCAAACAGTGGACTGCGGTGATCCTGTTCCTGATGGGTAGGACACCAGACGGTCGACGCTGTAAAAACAGACATCCTAATTCCACAGGAACTTACTTGGTCATCCATTGGATCTTCAGGTCTCGGAGTGCCTCGGCAAACTCTTCCTTCACGTCTTTCTCCTTCTCTCCGTCTTTCTCCTTCTCCTTGGCTCCATTCTTGGTCTTGTTCGGAGCAGGGATGAGGTGGTAGATAACGGGTACAATGTCCTGGAGAGAAACACACGAAATACACCAACTGGTTGAGCAACAGAACCTTCCCATGACCCCATGACCCACAAATGTCTTGATGAAATCAGCCTCCTTTACGCTCTTTTCATGAACAGAACCCCTTTAAACTCAACCCCATCCACTTGACCTTCAGTAGAACAAACCAATCAGGGACAGACCCATGGACATTTTCAGGACGTAGCAGATGGAAATGTGATGAATAGAGCTGAAATGATTGCTCCGCTACATGGTACAGTCCATTGTATTGTTCTGTACTAGACATTTCTACCTGAATGTTGTGTTGTAACGTCAGGTCAGGTGACACCTCAGGGGGACTGAGTCCAGCACCATGGATTTAATATTCTGATGTGGTAGGATGACATCCTTTACACCCTTTTCCCCCGCTCTCCTTCTCCTTCCCATTTGCATCACACGCCACTATGCCAATGGCCCAGGTGCCTCCCATCGGAGTCAGGAGGATAGAGATGGCAGCAAGCCTCACAGGCATCCGTGCTGAGCCTCCTGCTCCTCCCACCAGGAGGTCACATCAAGGTGTATGAGGGCACGCTCGCTCACCTGACGAGCCCTCTGAGGAAGGCCGCGCTCCCACGCTTCCCGGGGCGATGCAGGAAAATTTCTGTTCACCACAGGGCTTCCCAGCTGCTTGGCAGCTGGAAGAACTGTCAAAGTCTGAACCTGGACAACAGCGCTTAGCTAGATGCTATAAGAGCACTTTAAAATGCTGCATCTGGGAGGGGCTTTCTGTGCATTTCTGTGGTGAGGATGTTGTCCTGTTTTCACCACCAGTTCTTCTGGCTGTACTGCCATTTGACCACCAGAAAATATTAGACCACCAGTGATTCTGAACAGAACATTAAAAAATGAACATGTTTGACAGTTATTCTAGACAGAACATCAGAAAGCCTGTTTGGCTGAGTGCTTCTAGGCCATCAGTACCTTTTTAAATTTTCCTTGTCGTTTTGCAGAGGCCTGTCCCTGGTGATCAGAACAACACGGGGTGAGACAGAGAACAAAGGACACACCACAATACTGTCAGCCTGTCTATAATCTATTCTGGCAAGCAGCTCCTATGATCTAGAGCTGATTTGATTGCTTTAGAAAAATGAATGACATTGGTGAGGATTTTCCCATAGCAAACAGCTCCACCTACTGGCCACAATACTTCTCAATCACAAGAATCAAGTTCAATGGGTCAATAGCATCCACATCCTTTATTTTCCCCACACCAATTACTGTACTACAGTGCAGCCATCTTAATATTATCATAAGAATAATTGCCATTTTTACAGAACAGGAAGCAGGAAGTTCAGTAGACAGACTGACCCCAGTGTTCGAGAGGACAGAAACCATACCAGGGGACTGGTCTACAAGTCACCTTGGATTGTTACAGAATTGAATCCTTAAGCCTGAAAAGAGCAAGAACGTAGACAACTGCTCCTGTAAGTCACTCTGGATAAGAGTGTTTGCCAAATTACCCCCCCAAAATAAATCAGTCTGCCAGAATGTACTCATGCCACATTGCAGTTTTTATTCTCTTGAACACAATCATTGTCTCACTTCAGATGGCTCCATTAACTGGGACATGATTTTGGGCCCAATAGCCTTGGGGGGGTTAGTCATTGAACAAGGTTTCCTCACAATCTCTATCAACATTCTGGGGGTAGGTTGGGTACTTGTTTTACCTTAACCAAAGTAAACATTTAAAAAAATATATATATAATAATAATAATAATTTGCGGAACGCATGTCTGTTGGCACGTAAGGATTATGGTCTACACTTCCTGTTTGAGCAAATAGCCTGTTAACCACAGCGGCTTTGGAGGACACATCTCTCGACATCGACTTTCCACAGACAGTTGGAGTGATGATCTAGGGACAAACTGGATACTAGGAATTGGGCAATAAGGAAAAAGGTAATAATAATAAATGTTTTTTAAAGCTCCACACCTGTGAGAAATGAGGAAATAGTTGTGGATGGGTATCAATAAAGGTGTATTATAAAAGTGGTACAACAACTCTATGCTAGTGTTTGTGCTCATTGTCCAACTTTACAATACTAATCTGTGAAACAACTATACTTTTAGATGGGATATGTTGGGACTAAGACTTTATTTACATCAACATTTAGAGATATGGTTAACTCATTATGTTTTAAGGCAGAAGTTGGTTCTGCAGACCAAGTCATATTTTTTTTACTCCACATTAACAAACAACTCAGATTCTATAACACAGTTGAGACAACAGCCATATCAATGCTACTTTACCAGGTCATCTGATTTGAGACAATGACACAGAAACACCAGTGACAGGCAGCAGAATCTACCAGGTAGAGATCCCTGTGAGGTGGGCAGTAAAGTGGCAAGCCCCTCCCACCCGACAATTTAAAGAGCAAAGAAGAAACATGCGAATAATGCTGCATCCAGAACCAAGTGGGAGGTGTGAAATGACCAGCTGTCAGGTTTAAACATCAGGTAGATAAATTAATCGAATCTGTTCCAACATATCTGCAGTATGGTAAACTGAAACCCAGAGATGCCAAGTCAGAAATATCTGCCATTCTGCAAGACAAAGTGCCCCCTGGTGTGCCATGAGGCTGCCAACACGCCACTTCAAACCGAAAGGCTAGGGGTTAAAAGAAGTAACATTTCAGTAAGAAATTGGACCCCCAAAATGTCTTGATGCTCTAATGACTGACTAAAAGTCACAGCATTAGATCTGAAAACACTATGAAGAGATGTTCTCAATAGGTGACATTAAAAGCGGTTTCAAGGTCGTACTGATCCGTTGAAGGGCCAGTCAAGTGGATTTTACCCAGTTGGATGTTCTAAATTCCCACTTGGTTACGAACGCACCATAAAACAAAGTACCAAAAAACAACCGGGAGGCTGGTGAAGCTCCTTATTGTTTGAGATAAATAACAAGCACACCTTGAAAGGCTCTGATTTGGTGAGTGTTGGGAACCTGTTGATAGACAGCGGAAATAACCACTCACTGCTTTTTTGCCGTTCTCTCCTTTGGGCACAACCAGGGAACCGGTCAAATAGCATCCTGGAGAGGTCCCTTTGGGAACCCTGAGGGGGAGAGGCGTCAGACGGAGAAGAAGGACAATTAGACAACAACAACCTAGTCGGTTCTCAGAGAATGACACATCAAACACCCCCCCCAGCGGGACTCACTTGTCGTCGGGTAGAGAGGTGACATAGAAGGGCTGGCTGGCCCCGGGAGCCAGTGTGACAGAGTTGGCCTTCTTCTTGGCCAGGAGGGCAGCGCGGTGCGTCTCGTACACGTCCAGGGTCAGCGCCGTGGACAGACGGTGAGAGACAACGAACGGCAGGTCCTTGAGACGCTCCAGCTCTCCGGCCTGCTCATGACGCACCTGAAGACGAACCACGTAGTCTCCTTTCTCCAGCTTCACAGAGTACTGATGGGGGGGGGGGGGAGAGAGTTAACGTCATAACAAGAACACGGCTGTCATCTACAGGTCGATATGTGGTGTTTAGGTTGCGTTAGGGGTTACTATGCGATTGTCGGGGTTACCGAGAGGCACGGTAGGCGTGGCCACTTGTGAATGGTTGTGATGTGATTGTAGTCATTATTCTGGCATGTTTTTGTTAAAATATGTGTTGTGGTTGTACTATGTTTTTATAGAGTTGTGTTGTGGTTGTACTATGTTTTTATAGAGTTGTGTTGTGGTTGTACTATGTTTTTATAGAGTTGTGTTGTGGTTGTACTATGTTTTTATAGAGTTGTGTTGTGGTTGTACTATGTTTTTATAGAGTTGTGTTGTGGTGGTACTATGTTTTTATAGTTGTTTTGTCGTTGTGATAGGGCTGTGTTGTGGTTGTAACATGGTTTTTACCTGGTGTGGGTAGGCATCTCCAGAGCCCAGAAGCCTTTTGTTCTGGTCAAACAGCATCCAGAGCTGAGAGTCAAACTCTGATTCATACAGGAGCTCACACAGCAACGGACAGCTGGGAGTCACCTCGCCTGATTTGGGCTGGGAAACAGAGGTTAGAGACACATCACAATATGCCACGCACGCACGCACGCACGCACGCACACACACACGAGCGTGCACGCCTAACCTGGTGGAAGTTGTATGTGAGGACAATCTCGTAGAGCTGTCTGTTGTTGGGCAGCACATCTCTTAGGCCCAGGGCCTTGGTCTTACAACTAAGCGGTCTGGAGAGTACAGAAGATCAGGGTTTAGAACAGGGGACTATGGATGAATATATAGAACAGTCCCTAGGGGATGGTTAGATTGGATACTTTCTATTCACATGAATATGTATATATTACACTTAGGCATCTCTACTTCCTGTCCAGTAGAACTGTGTACCTGAGAGGCTGGACCCAGTTCTTTAGGGTGATGCTGGGAGCAACATCCTCGTATCGCAAAGGAGACGAAACCTCAAAACTAGTCACACCTTCTGATGCATGCTGGGAGAAAAACATCACGAGTCAGAAACTAGCCACACCTGATGCATGCTGGGTGAAAAACACCACAGGTCAAAATTTTTGTTGTTTACATCAAACTGCTCTGTGTTGGCGGTCGGTAAAACCCTGTATTTCCAGAGAGAGGACTCACAATGTGTAGAGGCGAAGGGGAGGTGGTCAGGCCATGGAAAGAGATGTTGTAGTTAATATTGACATCCCCAAGGCTGGCCCACCATCTGGCTATACACAACTCCACCGTTCGGCTCGCCTGGAGACGAGACGACACACACAGACACACTCTTACTCGGACTGATTGATAGACGGGATCGATTGATCTCTGAGTTGATTGACTGAGTAAGTCAGTACCAGGACAGGAAAGGCCTCGGTCAGAGAGCCCTTCTCCAGGAGAGAGGAGAACTTGTAGAACTCATTGGCTCGGTACGCTCTCTGCTTCACCAGGTGGACTGCATGGAGGACGAACTTAGAAGAGACATCACTACTCTGGGACGACAGAGTAATCTCTACAGGGAGACATGGAGGGAGAGAGAGGAAGAGAGGGACATTTACATTTGTGTCTTTTACCACCACTCACCCAATTAAATACATGAACAAGTGAAGAGCAACCAAATCATTTTGCTAAATATTCAGTATATTAAGCACGCACGCATGCACGCACGCACGCACCTGCCCACGAAGCCCCCTGAGGTACTGTGAGGAAATGGCGTCTTATCTGGCCCGGTCTGAAGTGGACATCTGTAAATGACACCTCCTGACTGCCATTCTCTGGAACTCTGGAGTAGAGGACAGAGGACGGGTCAGACACCACAGAGGACAGAGGACGGGTTAGACACCATAGAGGACAGAAGACGGGTCAGAAACCATAGAGGACAGAGGACGGGTCAGACACCACAGAAGACGGGTCAGACACCACAGAGGACAGAGGACGGGTCAGACAGCACAGAGGACAGAGGACGGGTCAGACAGCACAGAGGACAGAGGACGGGTCAGACAGCACAGAGGACAGAGGACGGGTCAGACAGCACAGAGGACAGAGGACGGGTCAGACAGCACAGAGGACAGAGGACGGGTCAGACAGCACAGAGGACAGAGGACGGGTCAGACACCACAGAGGACAGAGGACGGGTCAGACATCACAGAGGACAGAATAAATAACGGCTTAACTACAATGTCCAGACACAATGCAGGTGCTGTGGTACACAGGCAATACATACCAGACATATACCCCAGCCAATCAGCATTCCTTGAATATACCCCAGCCAATCAGCATTCAGGGTTGGAATCACCTGGTTTGTGAGACAGATAGAAGAGTCTGTACTTACTTGGTAGGAATTATAACCGTTATGGGGATTCTGAATAGTTGGCCACAGGTCGGCGCTGCAGTGTCGTAGCCACACACCTAAAACAGACAAGCACAGACACACAGACAGACACACAGACAGACACATAGTGAGACTGAGAAAAAAATCCCCACACCTTCAATCCCTCCCCTCTATCATCCACTTCTCTCCATCCATCCTGTCCACCCCCCTCACCTCGGTATAGTGTACTCCCTCTCGGAGGCCCAAGGGGTCCACTCTGATGTTGACATGACGACACTGATTCATGAGCTCCAGGTGGGAGGGGCACTGCACCCAGGGGGCGGAGCATGTCAAGGCCAGGTGGAGCTGCAGCGAGATACGTTCAGTGTTCTCTGTGGATCGAGGAGCGACCAATCAAGAGACAGGACCATCATACCACCTGTGAGATCCCCAGTCATACCGTGTGTGTGTGAGTACTGTATACGTGTGTGTGTGTGTGTGTGTGTGTGTGTGTGTGTGTGTGTGTGTGTGTGTGTGTGTACCTGTGTTTTCCGGGAATATGGGTTCGATTCCCACTCCGTGGTCAGAAGGGGTCAGAACCTGGGTGGGATCTCTGAGGTAGATGCCTCGCTGGGTTCCCACAGTCACAGAAAAGCCCAGGTTAGCAGTGGGAAGATGGGTATGCTGGGTAATGTAGTCCACGGCTCGGTCCACCTGGGCAATAAGAATAAGTGGGAAGAAAACAGAGACAGATGTTTGACACACTTCTTTATCATGATCCTGCGCTGTAAATGCTCTGATTTGTGCATAGGGATCTTGACTCCAGGGAGACATGACATCTTTTATATTCAGTGGAGGACCATACGGAAACGTTTTCCCAGCAGCCTCTTTGGTCAGACTCACCTGCATGATTCCATATCCTTGGGCGAACAGCTCGATGTCGTCTACTTTCAGGGCCGTGTTCTCCAGAGCTCTTCTCACAGCGGCTACTGATGGACGGATCCCATGCTGCTTAAGACCTGCCGCGCACACGCACACGCACACGCACACGCACACGCACACGCACACGCACACTTTCAGAACTCTATCAATCAGTTAAAACCCACCCCCCCATGCTCACCCCTCCCTCACCTGAGAGCACCAGCGCGATCCCACCGCATGCATTCGGGGAGGACATGGAGGTCCCATTCATG
Organism: Esox niger; assembly: GCA_016801105.1. Taxonomy (NCBI): domain Eukaryota; kingdom Metazoa; phylum Chordata; class Actinopteri; order Esociformes; family Esocidae; genus Esox; species Esox niger. The sequence goes on along the minus strand of JACXGJ010002701.1, from coordinate 8,572 downwards.
AGCTGGGTCCCTCGCAGGGTCCAGTTGGGGACGGAGGCAATGGCCCCACCCGGGGCACTGATGCTGACCCCCAGGGCCCCGTCGGTGGTGGGGCCCCTGGAGGACCAGGTATACTGATTAGGGGGAAGCTTCTCCCTCAGGGAGTATTCTGCCACCATCATATCTGGGGTGACATAAGCTCCCACTCCTGGATGAAGTGAGGGGAGACGGGACGACGGGGGAGAGAGGAGGGGAGACGGGACGACGGGGGAGAGAGGAGGGGAGACGGGACGACGGGGGAGAGAGGAGGGGAGACGGGACGACGGGGGAGAGAGGAGGGGAGACGGGGGGACGGGGGAGAGAGGAGGGGAGACGGGGGGACGGGAAGGAAAAGTGGGAGGGTGGGAAAGTAAAACACATTTTTGAATGAGAGAAAATGTTAAGTCAAACTTCTGTTTCCATCATCCATGTTAACAGATAGGAGCCTGTAGTTTCCACAACATTACTGGTACCTGACCGTTTCTTGGGCAGTTTCCCCATTAGAGAACAAGGGATTTCTGGCTCAAGGTTTAGGAACAAAGGTTAGGTTGTTCAGGTTAAAGTTAGGGAATATGAAACATGGATTTCTGAGGACAGAAACCCAAACGTGTGTGTATGTACCTATAACCCCACTGGTAGTCCCTCCAGGACAGCCCACGGTGGACAGACAGGGCCCGTTGTTCCCGGCGCTGGACACAAACAAGACATTGTGTTTCTGAACAGCCTCTGTGATCACCTCACAAACCCTCCTGTGGATAGAGTAGCAACAGAATTAACCCACACCCACCTACACACACACACACACACACACACACACACACACACTTTCATCATTCTCACCCGGAATTGGGCCAGTGGGTAGCTTCACCGTAACTGTAGTTAACCAAGTCACACTTATAGTTGATCACCTCAATCATCTACAAAAGGAGGAAGGGAGGGGGAGAGGGAGGGGGAGAGAGAGAGGGAAAATAACAGAGAGAATGAGAAAATACATAATTTTTTAAACATCAAGTGGACTCCCTTTGGTGAAACTAAAGACAAGGAATGAACTGAAAGATGGTTTCTTTTCAACCTACCGCCCGGATCAGCCCGGTTCCAGTCTCCATGGTGCTGAGGCGCGTGTCACCGATCTTCAACGCCAGGATCTGGGCGCCAGGGGCAATGCCGTTACGCTCCGGCTCATCCGGGAAGTGACCTGTGGCGATGCTCGCCACGTGGGTTCCATGAGCCCCTGAAACGGACGCCATTTAACAAACCGGGAATTTCTTTATCCTCAACGCGCTCATCTTTCGATGAGGGAAGGAACAGAAGGGCTGACACAAAGCGACCCCTGACCTCCGCTGGTGACGATGCACAGTGTGTTCCCGTCGTCGTAGACGTTGACGGAGTAGTTGAGCATCTCAGCATCTCCGAGGGTGGCGAACTCCTGCTTCTCCTTGTAGGACGTCAGCACGGTACAGCTGCACAGGTCCCTGCCCTCTGACGTGTCCACTACAGCCCTGTGGGAGGAACCAGGCGGAGGAGGACGGGGTAACCACACTGTGAACCACACTCTGTCCGGTCACAGGTAGACGGGCCGGTTGTGAATCACGCGGGCCCTGTCTGCACACGCTAGTTTAGGGACTAGATCCAAACAGTCAGAAACCGGGGGTCTCCACAGGATGTTTGAGAACCACCCCTTTAAATAGCGGAAATAAGTGCAGGAGAAGGGTAAGATGAACAATCGGATCCATCCCTGGCAGGTACCTCCACGTCACACCGTCGTTCCAGAGCAAGCAGTCGTAGACCGGACCCGGGTCTGAATACTTCTTCTCCAGAGACGCCAGCAGCTCACATTGACACTGGAGCTCCTCTTTCTGCAGCTTCTCGGCCTGATCAAGAAAAGAATGTATCCCAATGAGAAATCCACCCTCTCATACAAACCTTGTCTGACCCGGAAAGGTTAGGGGTCGGGAGGTCAAAGTGTGGGGGGTGGTCAAAAAATCACAAACATTTAATCAAATAAAAAACGTAATTCCTTAAAATCAATGTGTGACTACGTTTCAATCCCAATGAAGTAGTTGCAGTTAAACGGTTTAACTCGCGACATCATGCGGTCATCCAGGCTCTGACCAATGGGTGAGCAGCATCCAACTCTTCCTTACCTGGGAGGGCGACGGGTGAGCAACATCAAACTCATCCAGCCGGCGACTGGCCTCCGCAAGCGCAGCCCTGTGTGCGGGGTCCCACAGCTTCTCCTTACGCTCCTTCTGCAGGATCACACAGCCAGAGGCGCACTGGTCAAACGACCCTCCTCTGAAATGTCTTGTACTACATACAGGCCCAAACACCCACCAGGGCTACAGTCCATACCTGTATCCTCTCTTTGAGAGGTTTAGGGAAGAACTCGTATCCGTTTTTGATTCCAATGTGGTACTTTCCAGACGGGTTGACCCAAGTAGGAGGGATCTGAAGAGAGACAGACAGAGATGTTCGGGAGAGAGCGGGCCGGTGTCCTGGTGGACATGATGAGTTGGAATGAAACCCGGTCCTACCTTGAGGGTCCTCCCGGAAAGCCCAGTGACCGTCCCGTCCTTGGGCTCCACCACTGTCGACATGTTGACATCTCCACTGCCCGTCGTATCAATGATGTCAATTATTTTTGGTTTCCCCTCGGTCGTGGTCTGATGGTCAGCCGGGCACGGGAGCAGGTCATGGAAACAGATGAAGAAATGCACGTGGGCGCACACTCTGACCCAAACACAACAGTTTACGCCGTAGCACTTTTGGACATACTAGTCATGTGACTGCAAAATGAATCCAACATACAAAAACGCCGGGTGTGTCCTTTGCAGTGCCACAATGTGGCCAGACAGACATGTCGTATGAACCTCCTTCAGTCAAGGGTCAACTGTCCCTCACGAGACACTCATCAACTCATTACTGCAATAACCGAAACACACTGAGCAAATGTCAACAATGTGTCTGGGGAGGCTAGGAGGAAGTATTAGCACTGGCTTATGACAATTTGTTCCATCAAAGCGAGAGTATTTTATTGAGTAACTAGCAAGCCTGCTAGGAGTGGTACATTGTTTTCTGATAATTGGCTATCTGGTCTTATTTAGCCGGGTAGCTTAGCAATCATAGACACAGCTGACTCATACAAGCCAATTATGCTAAGCTAAGTTTGGCGTGCAGGCTGACCCCGGCGAATGTCAGGTTCAAAAGCAGTTAACTAGATATTTGTTCCCCAGAATCCTCATGGGGTAACCAAGGTGAACTTGCTAGAATGGAGCGACAGACTAGCCCAATAAAATTACGTTAGCATTGCTATGAAACTGTATGCGGCCTGTTCTATGCTTGCGCCGGGCTAGATTTACCTGCATGCCCGGGGCCCCCGGATCCACGCCGGTGTCAAGGATAGCGATAAGAACACCCCGTCCATCATGATCGGGAAACCTTGTGAGATATGACGCTGCCCCGGTCTCTTTTTTGGGGAGTAATCCGTGGAAGGGAAACAGTTCCTCGGTACAATGAACATCCATGATCCGGTAGAGTTACAATGAAATCAATAGCAGAAAAATGAGGAAGACCGCTGCCATACAGCGAAGACAGGGTGAACGGGGAGTTTTTTAAAGGAACAGGACACCGTTTATAAAACTCCAAAGGGTCTACTGTTTACTCGTTGGGATTTCTACAGTGAAAGCTTCAAACGCTACTGCTATAATACCAAATGACCGATCTTCGTGTAACTTCACTCTTGGCATCTATGGACAAAGGTATTTAAACAATGAATAGGCCAGGCCAGTATGTCAGTGTGCATATGAATCAGTCATCGTAAATGGCATAATAATAAAAGTACACATGTTCACCCTTACGCCCGAACACAAAGCAGCATATTTTGATCGACCACACTGAGGCGTTATGAACATGTCCAGCTCACGCTGCGCGCCAGGTTTGACCTGGAGTCGTGAAAATGTGTTATTAGGTTTTCCTTACAACAATGAACATATAGCTCTGAAAAAAATAAGAGCACGCTACAAAATTCGTTTTCGCTGATTTTACTATTCATAGGTATGTGTTTGAGTAGAATGGACATTTGTTTAATTCTATAAACTACTGACAACATTTCTCCCAAATAAAAATGTTATTTAGAGTTTATTTGTAGAAAATAACAGGTCAAAATAACCAAAAAATATGCATTCTTTTCAGACCTCAAATTATACAAATTAAACTAATTTGCATTCCTTTTTCAACAACAAAATACTAATGTTTTAACTTAGGAAGAATTCAGAAATCAGTATTTGGTGGAATAACCCTGATTTAAATCACATCTTTCATGCATCTTGGCATGCTCTCCACCAGTCTGTCACATTGCTGTTGGGTGACTTTATGCCACTCCTGGCACAAAAGTTCAATTAGCTCGGCTTTCTTTGATGGCTTGTGTCCATCCATCTTCCTCTTGATGAAGTTCCAGAGGTTTTCAATGGATTTCAGGTCTGGAGACTGGGCTGGACATGACAGGGTCTTGATCTGGTGGTCCTCCATCTACACCTTGATTGACCTGCCTGTGTGGCATGGAGCATTGACCTGCTGAAAAAACACAATTGTGAGAGTGGGGTAACATTGTCAGCAGAAGGAAACAGGAGTTCTTCCAGTATTACCTTGTACTTGGCTTGATTCGTGTGTCTTTCACAAAAACAAATCTGCCTGATTCCAGCCTTGCTGAAGCATCCCCAGATCATCACCGATCCTCCACCATATTTCCCAGTGGGTGTGAGACACTGTGGCTTGTAGGCCTCTCCAGGTCTCAGTCTAACCATTAGACAACCAGATGTCGGACAAAGCTGAAAATGTGACTCATCAGAGAAGATGACCTTCCTCCATTCCTCTATGGTCCAATCCTTCTGGTCTTGTGCAAACATTGGCTTTTTTCTAGTTTTGCACGACTTCAGCCCTGCCCCTAGGAGCCTGTTTAGAACCGTCCTCATCGTGCAGGAATTGGTACACATTTCTAAAACTGTGTTTTTCTTTTGTCATTATGGGATATCGTGTGTTGATTGATGGCAAACATGAAGTCTGAATGGGTTGAGTACTTTCCCCAGGCACTGCATGGCAACACATTGGACATTAAAACAGCAGACAAACACACTCTTCCAGAAGTCCTCTAACTTAGTTTACGGGAACAATGATTTCCAGGCTGAGCTCATTTTGCAGCTGAATGGTTTAGCAGTTAACCAGTGTTGTGTTGCAATGCATCAATGAATTAGTATGTTGTGCTGCAATGTCTTCTAAATTCAGTCCTTGACCTGGTCTTCATTGAAAATGAATATGTGTTCTTTAATGATTCACCTGGTTAAATAACATGAAATTAAAAAGTTAGACTCAGAAACATTTGCATTTCTATTCACAGTCAGCGTAGGACCCATTAAAGGGGACAGTGGCAACATTGCAATTGAAAGTACTACATGTCTTCTATTCTACACCCAATTTATACATAATCTTCCCCGGACATTTTCATTAACTTTCCGTCGCATTTTGTTCTACTTCAGCCATTACTAACCACAGACAACTCCACAAACATACCAGAAACCACGGACATAAATCCTTCAAAGTTCTATTGGATTTACACACTTTTAATTACATAATTTAGGTGGGTTTATTAACATGGGAATAGCCTGGGACTGGGCACATATGTAGTGTGTGACTTCTCTGATCGGCACTAGGTGGCAGTATGGGGCCACTTTAGTTTATTCAGCAAGATTAACTAGCTGTGTGACATAACAAGCTTTAATTTTACCTCGAAATCACCTCCTTGCACAGTGAACCTGTTGACTCCGTGTTCAGAATATGGGGACAACTGTTTACTGCAGATCTCAGACCTCCCCGCCTTGTTTCCAGCTCGTAAACCCGTCAGATTACAGCCTCGGGGCCTTGGGCACGGTTGACAGCACACCCATGACACATTGCTATATGTTGGCTTATACTGTTCCTGGGGAAGGTGGTTGTGCAGTTAGGACTTGATCTGTGTATTACTGGTGTATTGTCTGTAGTTTTATCAATGGGGTTTCCTCTGCTCTGTCTGTTCTCCTTCCTCTGCAGTGATTTAAAAATGAAATGTTGAATCAGTGTAGATGAATGACCTAAAACAGAGAGGGGAAGGATATAACAGCAACCATGACTATCGCTTTCGTTTTTCGCCTCCCGTCTCAGACGCCTCCTTACACTTCCTGCTTCTGCCCCCCTCTCCCCATTCCTCTCTCCCCATTCCTCTCTCCCCATTCCTGTCCTCATTCCTCTCTCCCCATTCCTCTCTCCTCATTCTTCTCTCATTCCTCACCCCATTCCTCTCCCCATTCCTTTCTCCTCATTCCTCTCCCCATTCCTTTCTCCTCATTCCTCTCTCATTCCTTTCTCCTCATTCCTCTCTCATTCCTCTCTCCTAATTCCTCAAGAACAGGTATTTTCTCAGTGTGTTTTGAAGAGAAGAAAGGAGAGAATGTTCCTTGAAAAGGGTTGGTGGGAGAGGAATAAAGGACAGCAAAGGACTTTCCCAGAGTCCACTGCTTCACTGGCCCTCTGCAGTTGAACAGAGGTGGTAACAGAGGACATTATTTTGTATTAACATATAACCTATAACTTCAGTCAGATATGTTATTGACTGATTTATTTTTCAATACGCAAGGAAAGTTCTACACTACAATGTCTTGTCAACTCTACATTTACATTTTAGTCGTCAAGCGTTCGCTCTAATCCAGAGCGACTTACAGTTGGCGCCTCATTCTCTCCCTCCCTCCCTCCCTCGTTTGCTTCCAACAGCGAGAGCATCACAGGGGCAAACCGACGTCAGCATCGATATCATTACAGTCATTAACACACAGTGTGTAAGTGTGGAGGGAGACGCAGGGACTCTGTCCAGATGGGGGAGGAGGGCCACGCGTTTTACGCGGATGTGTGTTGTTGTGTAATGTTGGCCAGACGTACGCACTGGGGTTATTAATAGCCCCCTGCCCGCTGGGCTCCCTGGCCCGGCGGTCGGCCGTGCTGACACAGGACCACATTAATCTGCTTACAGCTAACATCTGTCCCTCTGTCTCTCTCACACACACACACACACACACACACACGCGCCAAACATCACAGGCTGTTATAATCCACAACAGACAGAGGCACAGCCATCTAGAGGAACAGACACTGTTATGCAAATGCAGGACGTTGTTGGCTCAAAGGCTTATGCCCAGAGTGGGCTCCAAACATACGCACCCATAACGAACTCAGACACACTCAAGCACGAATACACGCACATGCACCGACACACACACACACACACACACACACACACACACACACACATGCAGTCGCAGCCACAACTACGCATGCAACACACACAGCCCTGTAGGTGGTTTAACCACAAGGCGTAGTCCCCACGGCTCTCTGAACTAAAATAGCTGCATGGTGTCTGTTGGATGATTTTCACCCTGCTGCCACTTCATTTAGATGAACTGTATTCCTCCCTTAAACATCTTCTCTTATAGATCATCTCTTATAGTTCTTGTAACTCTTTAAGTCCCCTTACAGATTAACTACATTCCTCTTATATATCCTCTAACTAACTCTTCAGGTCCAGTGCCACGCCAGTGTTCCTGATCTGGCCAGTATTGGCCTGCTAACTGAATGAGCCGTTTCCCTCCCGAGGAGAGGCTTGCTCACACTGTAACATCAGGCTGACAAGCCCAGTGGCACCTGAGTCCTATTCCCTGCATAGTACAATACTAGGGTTCTAATTATAGTACACTATGTGTAAGCAATGAGGCATGAGGGTGTGGTGTATGGCTAATATACCACGCCTGAGAGCTTGTTCTTAGGTAGAACGTATCGCAGAGTGCCTTGGCAGAGCACTTAGCTGTGGTATATTTGGAATATACCACAAAACTCAGAGAGGCCCAGTTGCTCTCATGAACCAGTTACAAACACATTCAGAGCAGTAAAAAGTGACAGCCACGGCTCTCAGCCAATCCGTGTTCCGGATACAACCCACCCACTTTACAAGAGAGAATATGGCACTGTTTAGGGAAATAACCCACGTCCCTGTCTTCCATTAGCTCTCTCCCGGCAAGAGGAATCAGGGTGGAGTGTGGAACTGGGTGACGTGACAAGGATGAGGGTGTATAATTAGATCTAGGGCTGTTCTGAAGGAGCCACGGCTAATCCAGAGCCCTTGGCTAAAGGGGAGGGCCGGAGCCGAGGGTTGCCGTTGGCAATGGTTGTGGTCAGAAATGTTGGAGCCTTCAACTTCTCAAGCTTTTCAAACTTCTCTGCATTCCACTTTAAATGAAATCAAATTGTTATAATAAATAACAACGGCTTGGCTGCATATACTCTACACTGAGTACTCATACAGAGTTACTAGAACGAGGTAGTTGGTGTGAGGAGGTAGGAGGTAGTTGGTGTGAGGGGGTAGGAGGTAGGAGGTAGTTGGTGTGACGGGGTAGGAGGTAGTTGGTGTGAGGGGGTAGGAGGTAGTTGGTGTGACGGGGTAGGAGGTAGTTGGTGTGAGGGGGTAGGAGGTAGTTGG